>JAMKQA010015910.1:0-37463 GCA_024699735.1 Posidonia australis
CATTTGCATTTGCATATAGAGCGATGATGATAAATCACTCAGAATGATACAACTTTGATTATGCTTATGCAATATCTTTGCATTATACACTTGACCCGGGATAAAAGAGTGATATTTCTGAGCATAGGACACACCCCGCACATCATACACCAATTAGCATAAGGCACTAAACATGGCATGGCATATCGCCCTCGGGCGTATAGCAAGAGGCTGAAAAGCCAACATTTCATTGGAGAAATCATAGAAGACCGATTTTATCGGGCGTACAAGGGTGCCTAACACCTTCCTCGTACGTAACAGGGATCCTTACCCACATCTTTCTGTTTTTCGTAGACCTGTCCTTATTGTTTTGCATGATTTTTCATGTATATAGTTTTCCTTGTCCTCCATAATAGACTAGGTGGCGACTCCTGCATTTCTGCATTTTGTTTTGTTTTTCGACGTGATTTTGCCGATCGTTTCGCATTATTTTGCGATCATTCTCGCCGGCATGGTTACATACCCAAATCATTAAGATATATGCCAAAGAACTTAATCATGTTAAACAAATGAGCATAAAAACCCTCTTATTACTCTCTCCTCAAGCCATGCATATTCATAGATCACAAAGACTACAGTTACTATTGATGGGTTCTCTGAATCATACAGTGATTTAATTGACTTAGGGATCATGCGGAAAAGATAAAACATGTAAAAAGGATGCATTATGGTTAATGTTCCATAGCATGCGATTACATAAGACTATGATTCATTGTTAACACACTATGCAAAATTTATCATGACAGAGAATCAATGGACATATAAAGGAGCATCACGAATATCCAAAAATCACAGGAAGGCACGAGAGAACATCTATGTATACAATATATCAGTTTAGTTGCAGGGTTTTATCCAGAAAGTTAAGTAAAATCTAAGTGGAGATATGGGTAAAGGACCTTACCTCCTTAGGTGTCTCCTCCTTGAATGGCTCAAGGAATGTCCTCCTTGTTGCTTTGGACTCGATTGGGGTTGCTCAGGAACGCGAGCTTGTGCTCTGGAAGTTGGGATGCAGGTTGCTTGGAGTGGGTGGCTTGCTACGAATTTGCCAAGAGAGCAGAAAGTTCCTTCAAGGGGACCTTTTAAAGAGAAGGGAAAAGGGTAACTCCTGGGATGCAAAAGGCCTCAAAACCCAACAGCCTCACGCAGATTCGTGAAGAATATTCGTGAGTGAGGGTTACAAGCACAGAATATAGAAAGCCAACAGCCAGCTGCTTGAGAAGTGGTTGTGCGCCAGCATGGTGCGCCAGATGAGTACGCCAACTTGATGCGCCATCTAGGTGCGCCAGCTTGGTGCGCTAGCTTAGTGTGCCACTTTGGTGCTCCACTTAGGTTCTCCCACCTAGCTACCGGACGGTAGGCTTATGGTCGGCTTGTGCGATGATCTCAGGCTAATGCCAAATAGGGTTCAAAAGTGGTTAAACTTGCCGCATCCAACATCTTCAGGAGGATCCACCTACGAGCCGCCTCAAAATCAAGGTGTCTACACCATCTCACTTGGTTCATGCCAATGACGTCCTCCTCTATCTGGCCATGGCAGTTGGCCAATCGAGGTGTGAAGGAGTTGAGGGTCTTGAGTGGTAGAAGAGGAAAGACGAGGGTACCATTGAAGGAGCCAGACCTCACGCTCAAAGGCCATCGACCACACATGGGTTGGTGACTCTCCGCTGGCGAAATGCAATGCTAGGATGGGATGCTAGACAGAAACAATCAACTAGGAAGCAAATTTACGGTATCTAGATAAGTAAGCAAAGCCAAGGGATGATGGGAGCACCTATTTGGAGGCTGTGATGCTCTTCCCATCTCGAATGGTTAGGCTTCACCGACGACTGACTAGGAGAGGTGGTCAACAACCGAAATAAGAGGTGATGGCTCTAGGTATTAAGGTGGATAGTTGAACATCTCTTGAGGAAGTTGTGGAGGAGATTTGGCAGGTTGTGGTGGCTTGTGGAGGTAGTTAAGGTATTGGGTTTCAATGGTTATAGGTGGGTGTCTGTTGGATTTCCAAAGGGAAATCAAAGGCCGACGAGGTGCTGGCAAGTGATGGGTGAGCTTGGGGAGCAAGGTTGGTATGCTATGGACGTAAGAGAGAAAATGGCAAGTAAAAGGATCCCATTGTAGGTTACGTGATGGGCTTAAATAGAAGGGTGATTCAAACTAGAGCCGTGGATCTTCAACTACTCCTATCCCCCGGCTGTGATTTGATCAAGGAGGCATGATGGGAAATCAAATCCACATGGGGGGCTTCATGGTTTGAAGGGAATGTGGGATACACATAGTTCCATGCCAGCGAATGGGAGGCAAGGATCTAGTGGACCCAAGGCAAATGGACGGGTCTAACCTTCACTGTTGGCACTGACCCAGGGCAACCGTGCATGCTGTCCACGCACATGGGCCACGTTATTAAGCCACGGGGTTACTAAGACAGTTTACAAGCAAAGGACACAAGCTTGGTTCACCAAGCATTCAGACCATGAAAGGGCTTGGGTAGATTGGTTTTGGGCTAGGCTTGGGTAGTGCTAGATCGTGGTTGGTAGATTTTGGGTTTTAAGTGGGGTTTTGGGTGATGAAAGTAGTTGTGCCAACCGACCATCCAAAGTGGCTTCTACCAGACAAGCTGACTACCATCTGAGGACGACAACTAGGGTGTCTACACCTGCACTAGTGCCCCATAGCCATAGAAATGGCAACAACTGTACAGAATCTAGTCCATTCCTCGGTAGGTCTCCGCCAGAAGGATTAGAGTCAGGTTGATCTACCAAGTAGCACGGCCAGTGCAATTTTAGTCACCTTAATTTGAATTGTGGTTTAGCTGTGACTAAATATTAGTTCTCCAAAAAAATGTGTGGTAAATCCACGTACCCATAGTTCATCTCCTACTTCAGTCTGCCTCTGCATCACCTCACCAAAGTAGTCTAATTGGAGCATGGGAGCAAGTCGTTCGTACAGACCAGTCGTTGCCTACACTCAACGGTACTAAGTATAGTCAGTTGGCTCAAAATAACCAGATCGTCACGACACATGAATATCGAAGGGCCCAACAACTTCAGGATATCACAGATTCTCTAAACTTCCTCCAAAGTTAGTGTCATCTCAGTTCTGCCAAAATGGAAGACATGATGTGTCGACTTCCAGAATCGGGCAGCCACGCACAGTAGATACCAACTCACCTCCACTTGGCCAATGTCAAGGAGCTTCAAGTAAACCCCCCATAAGCGGAGCCTCTCCCGGTCAACAGGGGTCGAAGCCCCAATCCAAGATTTCAAAGTGTTTAACTAGTGGACAGGAGTGACTAGTGTGGGGACCCCTGGGCACAGAAAGTTAGGTAGATAAGGACATCTTGTGAGTACATGACTTGCAGTAGCTCAAAAGCCCTACCACAAAGAAGGGTGATAGCTACTCACCATTGCAAGAGAGGCAGTTAGGGAATGGTCAAAGGACCACTGGCACCCTTAGGTGGCCAAAGAAGCCAAGGGAAATGACCAACGGTTGAGGAGGAGAGCCTTGTGCACAAATTGTGGTGGCTAGTTTCGACATCCAAGGCCCTAGGTCCCATTTTGTAAGCAGCAATTGAGTCATTGGCCGGTCAGGCACCGTAAATGAGGACCGTAGACCGATAGCACGGATGGAATTCATAAGCTGGAAGCGCAGGGAATCTAGGGATTTTCCCAAGTAACATCTCATTTCATCAGCCTGCTCTACTAACGCAAGTTGATAGAAAATAGAGAAACAAATGATAGTTCACTTACGTGGAAGAGCAGTCAACATACATACACATTCCAAATAAGCCAATTGCATTTCAACTGTCACCAGTCAACTGTCGGACGTGCTTCCTTCGAATAGTTGTCTTAAAAGTACAGAAACCAACACAAAGGCCAGAAAGCAAAGAAAAATGGCTGGAATCTCTAATCCTCCCCCGAGTCGTCTCCCTCGCCCCTCCGAGCAGCAACAATGACCTAGTAGTCGGCCCTATGGCACATCCTCCTCGTTGTCTGGGCAGAAGCGGCTTGAGCTCCGATAGCTGAACTAGAAGCACTAGTCGAGTCCTCGCCCCTAGAAAGATCCTCGTCATCCAAGCCCAGGTCAAATTCGCCACTACTCCCAGTAACTACCTCAACCCTAGGACCTGCACCCTGAAGAGGCAAAAGAAGCAAGTCAAAATAGACATATAGGTGGAAACAAGTATCAGAGTTTAAGCAATTATTCAAAAGCTGATTTAATAGTTTATTGCTAGGAATGCCTCCCACCATGCCTAGGAAGAAAACAGAAAATGGTCAGGGCCTATAAGATACATATACAAAGCAAAAGCGCTAGTAGACTGCCAAATTGACAAAGTAAGGGTTTACCTTGGGCCATTGAGCCCACTCCCACCAGTCCTTCAGCTGATCCTTGAACCTCTGTTAACAGCAATAGGTGTCATACTAGAAAGATATTTGACAGAAAACAAGTAATGCAGAAAGGTCTAGTAACAGGTCGGAGCAATCACCTAGGCCCAATCCTCAAAAAATCACATCTCCCTCTATCTTTCTCTTAGCTCCTCATCAAATAGATGAGGCCTTTCGGCTTGCTAGAACCAAGCGAGGTAGTCGTCATAGTCTATCGAGCAGAAGGCGTAGTGGCTCTGCTTAACAAATGCCACAACGATGATCGACTAGGCCCTCCCCTAGGTCGAGGCCCGAGACTCCATGTCATCCAAAGGAGGCAAGGGAATGCAGAACTCGCGACAAATGCACCCAGGGAGATAATTGGCTGACCTCTTCAAATAGTAGAACTTCACCTACTTATGATGAAGTGCCCTGGTGGAGTTCAACGGGGCCCAATCTACCGACTCATACTACTCAAATGGCCGTAGGTCCACTTGAAATGCAGGAGTATAAAGACAAATGTTGTAACAATGGATCACCTAGTTTAACAGACAGGGATGAAGCGACACTCACGTCATCGAGGCTTACTAGGTCCAAGAGGTAGCGATATGCCTTGTAGCTGTAAATGCCTGAGGCAGCCTGGTGGTCAGGCTCACACCACTGTCTGGGCAAGGGCAGGAGGTCGGACGAAAGGCGAAAGAAATAGTGTCCCCTCTCCACATGTGCCATCCACCAGTACTGTAAGAACAACTAAATTAGAAATCAAGCATATATAATAGCATTTTCCAAAAGAACTGAGCTAGGCCAAGAGTTAGAGCTTACCGTCAATAATGGATAGAGGCCGATGTGGGAGCACAGGTTCTTTCGGACCATGTCATCCAATCCGCTAAGTATGTAAGCATAACTGACTCCACCCTAATCGTAACGATTCAGCTTGTTCAGATTAGCCAAGTATATCAGCCAATCTATTGGAATGCAATAGCCTGAGGTGTTGTAGAAAATAAGCCCATACAGCTCAAACAGGAAATGGCATAGAACAAAATCCACCACGCACGATCTTGAGGCCAGGTCGAGCCAAATATTTGTCCACTTCCGCAGGCACCTGAAATAGTCCAACATAGGCAACTAATGGCACCGCATGACCCGACCAATGTCGCCCCTCTGCAAAACAGAAGAAAAGTTAGATTAGCAAACAAGCCACTGTGGCAATTATTCTGCATAATTATGAAGCAAATACCTCAAAGTCATCATTATTGCAAATATGGGAACCGCTAAGCAGGCGTCCCCCAAAGTGGCTCGACTCCTACAATCAGCCAAACAACGAGTCAGATCCTGACAAACAAAAGAGGAGGGTGAATTCATTTTGTAGTTTTTTCTTTACCTCCTCAGGCATCTTTGACTCCTCGCTAGTCGCTGACCTCTAAAACGCCTATGGGCGAGATGTCGTCCTAGAACCCCAAGAGTGGGCCCCGACCCGTGACCCCAACGCCGTGAGTAGAAGGCAGCTATGCTGGCCTCGAGAAGCTCGTACTCTAGATCAGACTGTAGGCACAAGATCATGGTTAGTCAGATTTAAGCAAGTTAATAAAGACTGCCGAATTCACATGAAATTCGACCTAATTAGAATGATTACGATCGGCTGAAGCCTATTCCAGGACAAAATGATCAATTCTACACGGGCAACACTAAAAGCCAATGTTAGAACCCATAATCAAAATATCAAGGCAGAATCCGGCATAACAGAAACGTAGAAAATCACAATCGGTAGGACATCAAAAATTGTAAATTAGTGGCATTTTCTAAGGCATTATTCCTACATATTCGACGGCATCTCGCAGCACCGTGGCATGGTCTTTGTTGGCAAGTAAAAGTGTAAAGCAAATTGGGCATTCGCACTTGGGCACGACCCATCCGTGGTCATCCATGGGGACAACGCCGGCCAGCAATCGAACGATGCGACCGTCGACCAATCCAGCTAGCAGCCAGCAAGCCCACATTGCCCCCTCAGAAGCCAACCGATGCCAGCCTTTTCCCCCTCAGACGACCAGCCGCTGTAGCACCCCGACAAGCGTTGTCGGCCGACCATCGTTGGAAGGAAAAGAGGGGTGCATAGACACCCGACGACACTAAAGAGGAGGAGCGGCACAAGGAGGAAAAGAGGAAATGGAAGGAGTAGAGAATGGGGAGAAGGAGCTAACTATGGTTGCTGTTGTCGTCGCTCACCACTCCCGCGCTATCCGGCTGAGCCCGCCGTCCGTCTGTCCTCCATCGACGCCAACCCAGTCCCAGCGCCTAAGCTCCCTCAGCCCTAGCCGCTGGCGTATAACCAAGAGGTGGAGAAGAGGAAGGTGGGCGTGCATGGGTGGTAAAGAGAAGGAAGAATGAATGAAATGGGAGACTTTGGTTTTTAAATCAATAAAGTTTGAGTGATTAAAAGAAATCTTGAGTTGGGTTTTTCTGCAAAAGTCAGAGAATGACCATCGGCCAGGTATCCAGGCACAACAAAAATAACTACCGATGGGTCCTGCAGTTTTATAAATTTTCCCAGCACACCATCGGATTTTTTGCAATAATTTTGGACTTAAGTATAATTTACCTAGTAAGTCTACAGAACTTTGTTTCAGAAAATTTCAGAAGTCGAGGAAGTGTTCGCGCAGCCTCCAGGATCCATGGCAAACCTTTTGTATTGGAAATCGTCGCCACAATCAACCCAATTGATCAATTTTGTAAAATTTAGCGATAATTCCAGAAATCACCAACAAGTCCCTAAGCTTATCAAAAAGTCGAAAAGTATGCTCTCTTGTCAGCCTCTACCTACGGAGACACCTCTAAAGGACACATATTAGCATCAGGTAGTCCACTTAAGCGCCGCTATCTCAGAAAGCCCTTGACTGCCTAAGGGCTAGGAAATTTGCAGAATAACTCCTATAGTTTTCATAATTGCAAGAAGATCCTTGATCATTGTCATCAAAGCCCTTGATTTACGTATCTTCTTATCAAAGGTCAAGAGTGCCCCTTTGTGCATCAAAGTTGAGTTCATACCCAAAAGCGATTAGAGCACGGTAGTTGGAGTAAATTACCATAATGCGCCCCATCCTCCTACAAGGAGACGAGTGTGCCCAGTTTACTAGCAGAGGCTCACAAAGTGCTTTCCTGCCCTAAGCCAAGTTCGGGGTCACTATAGAATCATATGACCACCCACCCTAGGTTTAGCCACGGTAGTTGGAAAATTTATAGTTATGCCTTTATCTTTGCATTGAAAGTGCTCGAACCCCATCTACCAGCCTAGGACCCCCAACATCTTGGCGATAGTCCTCAGAATCATCCACTACAGCAAGATTAGCCTTAGAAAGAATTCAACCTGCTGAGTCGATAAATTACATATTTGCCCCCTACCACGCCAAAGGAGCAGAGTCTCCAAAAGGAGCCAAATTCGGATCGACAACAGTAGCCGCTCCCTTTGTCCCGTTCTGTGCTGGCTTGCAAGTTTAGTATCTTGCTATCTCTGGTGGGTGAGTCCAAAACTCATCATATCATCTCCTATTTCTTTTCAGCCCTACAAGTTCGATAATTTGTCAGCTCTCCTTTCTTTTTTTGGCCCGACAAGTCCAATAACTTGTCAGCTCTCCTCTTTCTTTTTTCGGCCCGATAAGTCCAATAACTTATCAGCTCTCCCCTTTACTTTTTCAGCCCAACTCGACAAGTCCAATAACTTATCAACTCTCCCCATTACTTTTTCGACCCGACAAGTTTGATAACTTGTCAGTTCTCTCCTTTCCTTTTTGGCCTCATAAGTCTGATAACTTGTCAGCTCTCCCTTTTCCTTTTTCGACTCGACAAGTCCGATAACTTGTCAGATCTCCCCTTTCTTTTTCTGCCCGACAAGTCCGATAACTTGTCAACTCTCCCTTTTCTTTCTTCAACTTGACAAGTCTGAGAACTTGTCAGCTCTCCCTTTTCTTTTTCTGCCCGATAAGTTCGATAACTTGTTAGTACTCTCCTTTTCTTTTCCAACCTGACAAGTCCGATAACTTGTTAGTTCTCTCTTTTCTTTTTCGGCCCAACAAGTTTGATAACTTGTCAACTCTCTCCTTTCTTTTTTTAGCCTGACAAGTTCAATAAATTGTCAGCTCTCCTCTTTCTTTTTTCAGCTCGACAAGTCCAATAACTTGTTAACTCACTCCTTTCTTTTTTCAGCCTGACAAGTTCGATAACTTGTCAGCTCTCTCCTTTCTTTTCCAACACAACAAGCCTGATAACTTGTCAACTCTCCCCTTTCTTTTTTCGACCCAACAAGTCTGATAATTTGTCAGCTCTCCCCTTTTCTTTCCAATCCGACAAGTCTGATAACTTGTTAGCTCTCTCCTTTCTTTTTAGTCTAACAATTCCAATAACTTGTCAGCTCTCTTCTTTCGTTTTTTGGCCCAATAATTCTGATAACTTGTCTGCTCTCTTCTTTCGTTTTTCAGCTTTTTGCCCAATTTGTTTGGTCGATAGCTGTGCCTTTCCTTTTGGCTTGGCACCCGATTCATCCAGCCAACAATTGTATCCTTTCCTTTTGGCTTGCCATCTGGTTTGTCCAACCGATAGCTATATCCTTTCCTTTTGGCTGGGCATCCTGTTCATCTGGCTGATAGTTGTGCTCTTGTCTTTGGCTTGGTACCCGGTTTGTCTTATCGATAGTTGTATCCTTTGTTTCTCAACTTGGAGTCTGGTTCATCCGGTCGATAATCATATTCTTTCCTTTTGGCTTGGTGCTCGGTTTGTCCAGCTGATAGTCGTATACTTTCCTTTTGGCTTGGCGCCCCAGTTCGTTTAGCTGATAGCCATATCCTTTGTTTTCAACTTGGCGCTCGGTTCATTTGGCCGATGGCTGTGTCTTTCCTTTTAGCTTGGTGCCCAGTTCATCCAACTAATAGCTGTATCCTTTCCTTTTGGCTTGGCGCCTGATTTGTCTGGTCGATAGTCGTATCCTCTGTTCTTTCAATTTGGTACCTAGTCCATCCGATCGATAGCCACGCCCCCTGTTCTCCTCGACAAGCAAGTTTGATATCTTGCTATGTCCCTCTCTCCTTTGGCCTGATATCCCAAACTATTTGGATGACGCCCGTCAAACTTCTATTTTCCTTTGTTGGTGTAGACACCCCGATTTTGCAATCACTTGACAGCAGACTCCTCTAAAAAGATACTCTGGTTACGACCACCCTCACCTAAACCCTAACTCCACCAAAACCTTAAACCCACAAATCCACTCAAGCCCATACAAGCCCATTCAAGCCCACACAAACCCATTCAGACCTAATCAAAATTAAAACCAAACAAAACTCATTTAAAACACTTAAAATCCAATTTAATCAAGTAAAAACTCATGCTGCCGTGCCATCTTCCTAGCCACCGGAGCGACGTCCCCATCTCCGTCGCGTTCGTCGCCGACCAGGGAGGTGGGTGGAGCCACCTTGACATCCCCGATCTCCTCTGGCCCCTCTGAAGTATCCGTCGTGCCACCGGGAAGCTCCTCCGCTCGCCGCCACGTCAACCCAGCAGCCAAAGCGTCGTTGCCCTCCCGTCGTCATCTTCCCTAGTGCAAGTGGCCACCTCATTGGAGCGCGAGGTGGGAGGCACATCTTAGGCCACTCCAGCCCTGTCTGACGCGCCGAAGACTCCCGCTGTGCCTCTCTCTAGCCTCCTGGACCGTCGCCCACCTGCCTCCGCCGTTGCGCCATCGCTGGACCATTGCTAGAGTTCACGTCGGAGTGGAGACACTAGTGATTTGCCGATGATCTACAAAGGAGTTTCTTTTAGTCCAAGCCCTTTAGTTTTAAGTATTTTTGCACTTGAGTCCTCCTATCATTTCATTTAGGTCCTTTTCTTTATGTTTAAGTCCTTGTAGTTTTAAATAACCTTTTACTTCTTTCTTTATTCTTGTAAATATTGCATATTTTATCCTATTTAATTATAATTCCATTTTCGGTCCTATAAATGTTTGTTTTCTCACATTTAGGCCCCTGAGTTGCAATTAAGTCCTGAAGTTTTGCATTGAGCCCCCAGAACCTTTAAAAATGAGTTTTCTTTATAAAATTTGCATCTATAACCCTAAAGTCATCCATAATTACACTGATCATGTAATAAAATTGATTTCTATTGCATTTTTATCCTGAAAGTTTGCATGTCAGCCCCTGAACTCATTTCATAATGTTTTCTAGGCATGAACATTTACATCTAGGCCCTTGATTGTTTTTAAATCATTAATCATGGTTTTATTTGTATTTTAAATCACATTTTGGTATGTTTCACATTTATTGATCACATGTGCTTGTAAATCACCACTTGAATAGAGTTTTCATCAAAAACCATGTTTGCAATATAAATGAATTTCTAATTTCACATTTTAGTCAGATTCGCACTTTATGTGTGAATTTTGCACAGTAGACCCTGAATTTTCAAGAAATTACCAAAAGTGCAATTTTCGCACATGTCACACCACAGTGTCACATTTGTTTTAAATCCTTCATCCTAACATTAAGATAAGACTTTCTGAGCACATTTTAACCATGATTTTCCTCTTTTTGTGAATTTTGCACTTTCGTCCCTATACTTGTCCTTTATCATGTTTACACCATTTTCTTGTATTTAAAACTTTGTCCCTTTCATGTTTTCTTGTGAATAACATTTTCCTGACATTTGGCATACATTTTGCATAGTTTTCATCATGCTTGCATAGCATTTCATCCTTTTTGGGGAGAGCATGCATTCCATGTAATTTTCTGTGAACTTTTCCTTCACATGTTTTCGGATTCTTTCGCTTGACATTTAATTTGATTCCTTTTACTCCGCATTTCTGGATTTTAGTGATTTGATTTGGGTTTCATCGCCCAAAGCGTACATTAACAAGCTAGACCATGCCGATACGAACCCAAATGAAGGTTATTTTTCTCTTATTTGATTTTCCCAGTTTTCGCTGTTTTGCATTTCGCTTTTCAAATATTTTTGATTTTCACATGATTTTCCTCATCGCCCGAGGGCATACATTAATTGACTTAAAGGCCCACATTGGCCCAATTGCAGATTATTTTCCCTTTTTTGATTTTTTTTTTTTTTATGACATTTTCCATGATTTCGATGATTTGGGTTGACCCCACTTTGATCCTTTTGATATCGGTGCAATTTTCTAGAACATGTTTTCCAAAAACATTGTCATTTTATGTATTTTCTTCACATGCCACCATTTGATCGTTCTACATGGATTTTTTTGCAATTTTTCCATTTCAATTTCCATGATGTTTTCTACAATTTTGATGATTTGGGTTGATTGCATTTTTTATTCTCTTAATGTCGGTATGATTTCCTGTGCCATTCTGGCCAAAAACCTTGTCATTTCATGTGATTTTCTTTGTCGTGTTGTATTTCGTGATTTCATCATTTCGTATGGATTTCTTCGTAGGTTTTGCATATCATCTTGCATATCCATCTAGTCTTGTCTTGGCATTCATATTAGCATGATTACTACACAATCTAGGCTTTGAAAGCATTCTTCCGCCTTTAGCAAGCGAATTAGACTAGAAAGACTGAGTTTCTCGGGCATGCGGGGTGCCTAACACCTTCCCCTTACGTAATAGGAATCCTTACCCATCCTCTGGTTAGTAGACATCTACCCTTTACATTTGCATCTCATACATTCATCTTTTGTGGTTTGTTTGTGGTTTTCCTCATCTTTCCCTTAAAAGACTAAGTAGCGACTCCATTTTCTTTTCGCTTTATCCTGTTTTGTGCCTTCGCCATCTTGGCATGGTTGTGACCTCCTCCCTCTGGCGCGACTCTGCGTTGGATTCCCGGGCGGGCATGGTCACAGTCGACAAGTTCGATATCATGCCATGCCCCTCCCTTTTGGGTTGATACCCCAAACTATTAGGATGACGTCTATCAAACGTTTATCTCCTTGGTTGGGAAGTCTGATATCTTGCTATGTCCCCTCTCCTTTGGGTTGATATCCCAAATTATTCGAATGATGCTCATCAAAAGTCTTTTTGTTTGGTTGATAAGTCTGATATCTTGCCATACCCCCCTCTTTTCCTTTTGGCTGATAACCTAAACTATCCAGCTGATGTGTCTGTCAACCCATCTAGTGCCCTTTTTGTTTGCTCGATGCCCAATCGCATCCCTTGATGGAGCAGCTAAGCATTGACACTGCATTCAGCATCCTGCATTATCAGCATCCATAGCAAGCATATTGCACTTCTAAGCCTTGCATATTTCCCGCATGCTAGTAGTAGTCACATCGACATTTGCATTTTGCCAGCGAATCATGACTTTCGGTGCATTTGCCAAATAAATGACTCAATGCCCACAGTATTGTTCTCTCGTAGACTTGGGCAGAGTGTCTTTCTCAACCCTGAGTACCGATCTTGCTTTCCATGACCTTGCTCCAAGAGCAACATCTGTAGACACCTCAGTTTTCATCCTTAGATTGCAGTTTGCTTCTCTAGCAGAATCCACTTCGCATGGTCGGTCAACATAACCCCCATCATCACCCGAAACCCCACTTAAAACCTAATTCCATCAACCACAACCCAAACATAGTCCAAAACCAACCTACTCTAGCCCCCTCATGGCCTGGATGCTTAGTGGATCGAGCTTGTTTCCTTTGCTTGTAAACTGTTTAGGACCATCGCAGCATGATAGCACGGTCCACGTGCACAATAGGGATACGTGGGTGCCCTAGGTCAGTATCAACAAGCGAAGGATAGACTCGTCCATTCACCTTGGGTCCACTGGATCCTTGCCTCCCATTGGCTAGCATGGATCTACGTGTGTTCCTCTCCTTTTTTAGACCATGAAGTCCCCCATAATCCTTCTTTTCCCTTTGGTGTCCCCTTGATCGAATCCCAACTAAAGGATAGGAGTGGTTGAGGATCTGTGGCTCAGGTTCGAAGCACTGACCTATTTAAACCCATCTCATCTCCTACGACTGGATGCTTTGCTTGCCATTCACTCACTCACATCCATAGCACACCAACCTTGCTCCCTAAGCTCTCTGTGAAATCTGGGCCTAATTATCCATTTCTATTTGTAAACCATGTAATTAATTGTAATAGTTTTCTTATTGCTGGGTCCATGATGAAAACTATCCTTGCTCCCCAATATTGCTTAAATGGTTTATTAATGGATAATCTGTTGTTTCTTGGATGTGTGAGCTTGTGGTTGGCTTTCTGTGCACCTACTTGTGATATAGGCCCAATGTGGAGTCCAGTTTGAGGATGCACAGTCGCCTCGGTTTATGTGCTTGATCTTTCCTCCTTTCTTTCTTTCGTTTTCTCCTTCTCGACCTCACGAGCTCAACACACACCTGTCTTCTTCCCCTTCACCCTACTCAGCCCATGCCACCACCATCCAACGACCTGTGCCTCGCCGTCATCTTCGACGCGACAGGTGGCTGGCGTGATGTGGGAGGAGAAGGGGATAAGAGAGGCAGAGGTGCGTGGAAGAGGGGAGCCGCGACGCAAGGAGGAAGAGGGAGAGGAAGAACGGTGACGCACAACCAAGGAGGTGGTGTGAGCCGCTCGTGTGTCCATCAACAGAGGAGGCTTCGTCGGGGCATGAGGAGGTTCGCCGGAGTGCGGGAGGGTCGCTAGACGGCTGAGCCAGGTACATGACCCCTTTCCCTTCCTCCGTCCAGTGTTTCATTAACGATGGGTTAATTGCATGAAAATTGAATAAATGCATGAAAAATTGTGGAAAAATCATGAAATGGATGGGAATGTGATATGTAGCATGTGAATATAGATATCATGCGGTTAGGATTGATATTTGTGGGGGAAATGCAATTTTGGGGTTGAAGGCTACAATAGTCGTTCTTAAGCCCCTTCCCCTTATGATTTTCATATGAACTGTGTGGTTGATGGAATCATGAATGGTTTAAGGGGTTTTGAAGTAAACTCAAGGGTCTACACCCCATAATTTATTGGCGATTTATGATGGGTATTTGGGGGGTCCGATTGGGACTCCCACTTTAGGCGACTTTCACCACCTGAAACAGGGGTGTGCCCTGTCTATGATGAATTCGGTATGCCAAAATCATGGCAGATTAAGCCAGATCCCAGGTTTCGATAGACCAAAATCCTCCAGTCGACCGAAACAGGGGGTTTCAGTATACCAAAAATATTCTGTATACCAAAACAGGAAATTTCGATATGCCGAACTGGAGATTCAGTCTGTTGTTTTGGCCCTGAACTTGGTATGCATAAATATGAATTTAAATGAAGGATAAATGGTTTTAATGGTATGTTGAGTATATGTTAATGATGTTTTCCCCATGTAATGACATAGAGGGATGTGGAACCCAAATAAATAGATTTGGGCATGGATTTGGGTTTTGATCTCATAAATGAATGATAAGGATGATTTTGTATGGTTTTACGTATGAGACCCAATTTATGATTTTTCAAGCATGGTTTTCATGGCTTGAGTTGGGACCCCAGTGGAGGGTCATGTGTTGCAAGGAGATAGAGTCCTGCAACGAAAAGAATGAAATGGAAAATGGTTTTGAAAAGAAAGTTTAAAGAGAGTTTTGAAATGGAACACTAATAATGTGTTAAGAGGCCACGGGGGCTGGTGTCGGCAACGTGGTAGGAGTATGAGGCTCCAATGAACCAGTTGTACCTAGTTGGTGTACGCTGAGCCTGGGTCATTGTACCTAGTTTTTCAGGTCACTGAGCTCGTGACGGTGTAGGCTGAGCCTAGGTTTTTGAGCCTAGTTGTTCGAGTCATGACGGTGTAGGCTGAGCCTGGGTCATTAGACCTAGTTGTTCTGGTCACCGATGGGGCGTCAGACAGAGACATATCCCCGTGCATATATGAAAATGAAATTGAGGCCGGTTGGCCGGGGCGGTGACATCCCGCACAGGGAATTTCATCACGGCAGTGCAGGAAGGTAGTGGAAAGGATGTCCTCGCCTACTGCTTGTGCGCTTGGTTACCACCGATCAAGGTAACAACAATAAAGAAAAGTGGAAATGAATAAAGAAAAAGAAATGTGATTTGGTCAGGATTGGACTTATGAAATTGTCCTAAAATCCTGAAATGAAATGATGATGATGGTTTTACTAGTTGCCAGCTTGTATTTATGATTTGGTTTTGAGCCTGTAAGGCATTGTGTTTTAGGCTGGATCTGATCAGAAATGTGAATTTGAAAATGTGACTTTGGGGTAGAAATCCCAAGTATTAAAAAAGATATGTTAAAGATCCCTAGCCACATGATCTAGGGTGCCTTAAAGATTCCTATCCTAGATGGACTCTGGGAAATGCAAAATGGGATATCTACAACTATCTCATCGATTTGCTGAGAATAGACGACGTCAGTACAGCTTTTGTTTTGTCTGTTATGTTTGCTTTGGAGTTCTACTATTCTGATATCTACTTTTGCTTTTGTGTTTCAGGTGGACCTATGGCCATTTGAGCAATACGAGCGGGTAGTTAGGCTCCACTGAGCTCCACCAGGGTACTTGTCTAAAAGCAAGTGAAGTTCTACTACCTGAAAAGGTTGACCTACTATCTTCCTAGGCACGTTCATCATCAGTATACGAATGAGTTTTTCATCCCCCTACCTCCTTTAAAGGATATGGAGTCCCAGGCCTCTACTTGGGCGATAGCCCGGTCGATCACTATTGCAGCGTTCATTGAGTAGAGCCACTATACCTTCCACTCAATAGACTATGATGATTACCTTGTCTAGTTTGAGCGGGTCAAGAAGCCTCACCTGTTCGACGAGGAATTGAGGGTGAGCCAAATGGAGATGTGGTTTGTAGAGGACTGGGCACAAGTAATTGCTCCTCCTTATAGCAAGGCCCCTCTACTCTGCTTGTTTCCTGGTGTACATTGTTTTGACATGACCCCTGCGATAATCTGTAGAGATTTAGGAATCAGCTCAAAGATTGGTGGGTGCAGGCACAGTGGGCTAAGGTAAAACTTTTCTTCAGTTAGTTTAGCAGGTTACTAGCCCTTTGCCTTGTATATGTTGTTTATTGTGATCTAACAATTTTCTGGTTTTACTTAGGCACGATGGGAGGCATTCTTGCCGGTAAAATTGTTAAACTAGCTTTTCCATTAAATAACTATTTAAATTCTGAGCTATTTTCATGTATGATGCCTATTCTAACTTGCTTCTTTTCCCGTTTTAGGGTGTGGGTTCCAAGGTTGAGGTAGTTACTGGCAATAATGGCAAGTTCAGCCTTGGAATAGACGACGAGGACATTTTAGGAGATGAGGACTTGACTGGTGCCTTTAGCTCAGTTGTCGAACCTTCCCAAGCTCAAGCCGCCTCTGCCCAGACTACCAAAAGGATTCGTCGCAGAGCCGACTGCCAGGTTATTGCTGTTGCCCAGAGGGGTGAGGGAGCCAACTCAAAGGAAGACTAGATATTTCAACCATTTTCTTTGTTGTTTCTGATCCTATACCTATTCCTGTAATTCTAAAACACTCATCTGATGGATGTATGTTTGACAATTGATTAGTGATGATTGATATGCCACCGACCCCTTTGGAACATATAAGTGTGTTGGTTGTTCTTCTGTGTGGATGCCTTATAATTTGTTTCTTTGCTTTCTGTCAACTTGCTCAAGTGGAGTGGGTAGATGAAATAGGATGTTCCCTGGGAAAATCCTTGGATTTTCTGTGCTCTCAGCCTACGCATCTCTACTACGTTATTGGCCGGGGGTAGTCCATTACGACGCCAAATCAACTGACGACTCTGTGGCTGCCTACAAAAAAGGGATTTAGGGTTATGAGTATCGTGACAAATCACTCCCATGTCATGCACAAGGGTCTTCTCTCCACCCTTAACTTCTCTCTTGGCTTCCTTGGCCATTGAAGAGCACCGATGATCCTCATCCTCGTTCTCTGACCATTTCTCCACATGGTAAGCAACTATCATCCTTCTTTGTGCCAAGGGCTTTCAGATCTAAGCTTGGTCTCTCCATTTTCATCTTTTCGAGCCATTGCAGTCTATGGACTTACAGAATGCCTTCATTTGCTTGATTTTCTATGCTCAAAGATATCCTACATTGGTCACTCCTGTCCATTGCTCGGATACTCTACTACCATGGATTGCGGTTCTTACCGCAAATGAGAAGGAGATGCTCCGTGCATTGGGAATCTCCTCGAAGCTTCTTGATATTGGCCGAGCAGAGGTGAACCAGTATCTGCTATGCGTGGTTGCTCAATTATGGAAACTGGCCCATCATGACTTCTGTTTTGGCTAAACTGAGATGACTTTAACTTTGGAGGAGGTCCAGTGAATCTGTGGTGTCTCGAGACTATTGGGTCATCCAACATTCATCCATATCGATAGGTATCTGGCCGTTCTGAGTCAGCTAATTGGGCTTAGTATCGTCAAGTGTAGGCAACAACTAATCTACTCTGATAGTTTTGTTCCCATGCTCTAATTGGACAACTTTGGTGAGATGATGTAGAAGCAGACTAAGCTAGGAGATGAGTTGTGGCTACGTGGATTTGTCAAATGCTTCTTCGGGGAGTTGATATTCAGTCACGGCCGAACCATCGTATAGATGGAAGTGGCTAAAATTGCATTAGCCGAGACCACTAGACAAATCGACCTAACTCCAATTATTCTGGTGGAAACTTCGATTATTCTGGCAGAAACCTACCTAGGATTGGACCGAATTCTGCACCACTGTCGCCATTTCTATGACTGTGGGGCTCAAGTGTAGGTAACCAACTTTGATTCTGTCATCGTTCCCTACAATTTTTTCCTGACACTCTTACTTAACAGGTGTGGTTGGCCGTTCACATGGGGGTAGAACTTCTTTGCCCATAGAGATCTGCATTTAAGGCTTACCATGGCGGTGGCCATGCTCAAATCATCCCAACCGTCCATGAATTCTACGACTGCTTGGTGAGTCTCACTAATGATTAAGTGACCTAGCACATCATCCTCTCTGTTGTTGAGCCGTTAGTTGTGTTCTTCAACAACTTTGACATGTGGCTGATTGTACTCCCTAGCTTGACCAGTGGAGTCAAGTAACATCTAGTCTAGGTTCTTCGCCAATTCAAGTTTTGCCAGGACGCATTTGAGTAGAGTCCAATGCCAGAGCTTTTTTAGCTGTATCCTTTAAACTCCTTGAATTTGACGACAGAACTGGCTCAATGGCTGTGCATTTGCATTCACTCCCTTGATCTAGGTTTAGTGACAGGTTCTAACTGCACTCTGGGATATAGGGCTCATATTTGTGAGACTTGGCTCATTAGCAAGTTAACACAAAGTACGCCTTTGTTCAACAACATCGGGAGTTCCAAGAGGCCATGGACAAGCTCCGACAACTGATGACCTGGATATGAATTGTAACTCAATGTCTATTTGCAGCTCTTGTATCAAGACTCTTTTTATCACCATGAATGGCATTTGCTCAACATTTTAATTTCCATTGTCCTCTGATTCTGAATGCCACACGTTCCAACAACCCTAGTGGTGACTAGCTTGGTCTAGAAAATTCTCTTGATTTTCCGCACTCCATGGCTGTGTAGCCCAGCCACGATCTTTGGATGTCATGGCTCACAACCACTGCCCTTCTACTCTAGAGGTGGCATGAGGGCCCAAGCTACAACTACCTAACTTGTCGATGTGGGTCTAGGCGCCCTCAGCCCTAACTGCTCACATCTGCCACCATGGTTTAGCTAATGTGCCTCAGAGGCAATGACTTTGACCTTCTCTACGTCTACTCAGATCTTACTAACTTTGGTTTGCTCTGATCTTTTGCTTTGTTCTTTGTGTAGTGCTGGTGGTGGATTGGAGTTTGTGCTCAAAGGATAGTCGACCTGCCTTTGACCAAGCAAGATGTGTCAGAAGTATCTCACCAAAAAGCCGCTAACATGCCCTTTGTTGAAGACAATTGGTGATGTCTTGCTAGAAGGTAGCTGACATGCCCCTGGTAGAGGACGCTAGAGGATTTTGCCAAAAGGCAGGTGACATGTCCCTAGTTGAAGATATCCTTCCACTGGCTTATGATCACAAAAGTAGGTGGCATACCCCTATTATAAACCGGCAAACCTTGCAAAGCCGATGCATGATTATGTAGGTGATGCAATGATAGCATTCAAAATTTATGATGTATGCAAGTTGTTGTAATTGCCCTCAGCCTTGGAAGACCATTATTGCCTATTTGATGTGGAGAAAAGAGATGCCTTTCAACGCAAAGGACTCTACCCGAATGCCTAGGTGGTTGGTGGCTCTCAGTGAGGAATGGTGATTATGCATTGGGTGGTGATAAGATTTTGGCTCCACATCAAACTCCATAGGCTTCACACCTACTCTTTTTTAAGACAACTCTTTCTTTTCTCCCTCATAGGCATGTGGATTCACTCTTCCCATGTTTTAGAGGTAGTTAGGGCCTGATCTGATAGTGGGGGAGCTATGAGGGGTGGCTAGTCCCTCTGGATGTGGGGAGGCTTTTTAGACTTGCTTCTTCTCCACTCTAAGTTGTGTTTGGGGATGGAGCCAAACTACATGCCTCTCTCTCTAAGGCTAGCTTCTATCTTCAACTTCTCTCTTCTTATTTCTTTTGCATCCTTTCCTTATTAACATATTCTTTTCTAGCTCTCTCTCTCTCTTAGCCTATCATTTTATCTCTCTCCAAGGGTGTTTAACCATAAGGAATTTGAGCACTTTGCCTAACTCTTGATGAGTGGCGACTCCCTCTCTCACTAAGACACTGGGATAGCGTCTCCTAGGGATGCGACAACTCCTTTCACAACAAGCCAGTCCTTCTGACTTTCCTTATTGGGCCCTGCCTATGAAGATGATGCAGAAATGTGTAGATATGTCATGCGTGCGTGGAGAAAATGCGGTGTGAAAGATGGATGCATGTGTTTATAAGCAAGTGTTAGATGAGATGTATGAATGCAAGAGAAAGGGATAGGCGATGTATGGATGCAGCAAGTAGAAATGAGCAATAGGTAAATGTAGGATGGTAGCAGGTTTTGCCGAGGTAAGAATGCGACCCCTAGTCACTAATAGTACTTCTTCAGGTAGCACGCATTAACTGGTTCTGACTGTTCCACCTGGTCCATGTTCTTAAGGATCACAGCACCTCTAGAAAAGACTTTCTTTACAACAAATGGGTGATGCCAGTTGGGCTGGAACTTACCATGGGACTTAAGAAGATGGATAGCATGGAGAACCATATCCCCTGGTGTAAAAGTCCTGGGCCGAACCTTCTTTTGATATGACTAGGCCATGCATTTCTGGTAACACTATGCATGATACATGGCCTGTAGCCGGTGCTCATCAATCAGGTTCAACTAAGTAAGGCAGTCCTCTATCCACTCAGCATCTTCAAGTTATGCTTCTCTCAACACTCTGAAGGATGGAATCTCCACTTCGATGGGTAACACTGCCTCCTTGTCGTAGACCAGCAAATAAGGAGTTGTTCCTGTAGATGTCCAGACTACGGTTCTATAGACCCACAAGGCATACAGGAGTTTCTCATGCTAATCCCTATAAATCTCTGCCATTTTCTTCAGTATTTTGACAAGATTTTTATTGGCTAACTCTACCGCACCATTCATCTATGGGCAGTATGGAGAGAATCAGTGATGTCTGATCTAGAAGTTTTGCAGGTAGTCTTCGATCCTTCTGGCTGTGAAGTTGTTCTCATTGTCTGAAGTGATAGCGTATGGGACATCGTACCAGGTTATAATATTGTTTCTATGGAACTTCTCTATTATGGAGACGGTGACCGTCTTGTAGGAGGCTGCTTCTACCCACTTGCTAAAATAGTCAATGGCTACTAGGATGAAGCGATGCTCATTAGAAGTTACTGGATAGATAGAATTGATGACGTCGATCCCCTAGGTGGAGAAAGGCCATGGTGAAGACATGTTGTACAGTTGTTGCGAGGGAGCGTGGATCAAGTTCCCATGAATTTGGCAGACATGGCATCTTCGGACAAATCGACAACAATCTACCTCCTTGGTTGATCAGAAGTAGCCTTGCAACATGATTTTCTTGGCTAATAATACTCCATTCATGTGCAGCTCACACGTCCCAGTGTAAACTTGTAGCATTACAGTGTCGGCCTCCTTCTTGCTCAGACGTTGTAGAAGCATCTGGTTGTACGATCTGCAATATAGATGTCCAGCATTGAGGACATATTTTGACGCTAGGTGCCATGATTCTCTGATCTATAGTTGATGTGCCAAGAGGAAGGCCTCCGGTCTCCAGGAAGATTTTGATGTTGTGGTACCATGGGAGCTCTTCTGTTGTATTTACTTTCTCTATGCTCATGAAGTGCGCTGGCTGATCTACTCCTGTCACAAAGACTTCCACTATATGATCTTCTGGTACCGAGAGCCAGGATGCTAATGCTGCTAATGCGTCTGCATAGGCGTTCTTGACCCTACTTATAAAGGAGAAGCAGATTTCCCAGAATTCTTCCATAAGTCTCAATAAATAATAGTGGTATGACACCAACTTCGGATCTTTAGTTTCCAAAGGCCATTAACTTGTGAAATGACCAGGAGGACATCACCATTAACCTAGAGCATGTGCACACCCTGTTCTAGCGCAGCTTAGAGTCTGAGGATACATGTCTCGTATTCAGCCTCATTATTGGTGCACTTGAAGCTTAGTTTCCTAGCATAGGGGGTCATATGGCCTTGCGGCGTGTAACGCTTGCAATTTCCACAATAATTTAAAACAAATTAAACTACAAGAAATTAGAAGCTAAACAGTAATATTGACTACTAGGAACCTGTGTGTGCGGCTATGAGACTTTAAACTATGTGTACTATGCTAAAACTTGTCTGCATGCTTGCACCTGCAACCTAAAACTATGAAGAAAACGTGAGTGACAGAAATCATCCAACACACACTCCACAAAAACAATAGAAAACCAAAACTATATTAATTTTTCTTTTAAATTCATTTTGCAATCATTTTCTCTAAAATCCCACAAATCAGGTCCACACCAACCAAAATAGCAAACAAGACTCTACTAGCCCAAAACCATAAGCAAGGCCTTCAATGGCCAAAACCACACATATTGAGTCAGGAAGTCCGGTGCCAGGCAACCAACTCTGGCGACAAGTAGCCACCGAAGTGCACTGCATTGCCATAGTGCTACCACCCTATGTAGGAGCAAACATCGTCCTGTAATTCTCTAATCTAGAGAACCCTCACAAAGCCAACCTCTCTTTAGGAAGAAAGTCTTGTCTCTCAGGACGTTACCAACTACGAGGCATGTGTCCCATCCACACTGCCACCACAGGGTACGCCTCCTCATGATGTCCTCCACATGGTACTCAGGAGGGAGTGTCATACCTCCACACCTGACAACACTCGAGCCTCAGTGCTCATAGCGACAGTAGGAGTATCATACCTCCCCATCATGCCACAAGACACCTCAACCTGTGAACCTCAACCTTGGCCCCACGAACGACAGTTAGGGAGTATCTTATCTCCAAGACCCGACAAACACTTGCCTCGATCTCTCAGCCCCCGACCTCAACTAGGGAGACGTGCCCGTCCACCCAAGAATGTCGTCACATTCCTTGGTCCCAACGTCATGATCCTACGGTGTCTCAGCCTGCACACAAAAAACCAAAAAAATCAATTTCCAAAATGGGCCAACCATCTCTTTGAAACCATTTTTCACAACCATTTTTATATCTTTGGAAAACCATTTCAAAACCTTGGCAAAATGGCACATCAGGTGTCCCACAAGACCATCACTGATGCCCCACGACTCCATCTCAAATAGGCAAAACAAACAATTCGGGAAACCACTACATTTAAAATACATTTTCTAAAAATCCAGGGAAAACCCCCAAAATCCCTACCAGACCTACACATGTGGACCGCGTGTCTGGCCCGTGCCCCTGGCATTTTTGTCTGAACACTAACAGAACCTAGACCAGGGACTAGAGCCACTGCCGAACCCGAGCATGTGGCCAGCACCCCCAGTTTTCTATCAGAATTCAGATGGCCAGCAGTAGGTCACCCATAAATCGCTCGAAGTGGGAACTACAGGCGGACCCACCAAACAACTACCAAAAATCTTGAATAAAACATATGTGGTAGACCCTTGAGTCTACTACAAATCTCAACAAACAAAACCGAAATCCATTCATTACACAGCAAGAGATAAATTCGCAAGCACAAAGGGGTTAAAAGGACCTAAATCTCAACAACCTCCATAAATAACTATAAATTCTATAATAAATTCTCAAAAATTCCAAAACATTAAATTAACCTAGATTACAAGCATTCTAGGAAATTCTATCATTTTACATGATTTCTATGCATTAGATTAGAGGTACGTACCTGAAACAAGCTCCGACAACCCAACGGGCCCTCCGACTAGCCACCACCTCCTCTAGCAACCACGATGTCCACGAGAACTTCCTCGACCTCCGGAGCTCCTGCCACGCTGACGTCCAACTGCACAGAGCCTCTACCTCTCGTTTTCCCACTCTTGGTCTCTCTCTCTGTTTCCCTAACACGCACCCATTAGCAACAACGGGGAGGAGGAGTGAAG
Source organism: Posidonia australis (assembly GCA_024699735.1). NCBI lineage: Eukaryota > Viridiplantae > Streptophyta > Magnoliopsida > Alismatales > Posidoniaceae > Posidonia > Posidonia australis. Next base: position 23,944 of record JAMKQA010015910.1, read on the forward strand.
AAGAAGGAGTGGAGGGAGGGAAAGGAAAGGAAAGGAAGGGGGAAAGGAGACTTGGCTGGGCTCTGGTGCTTCAACTTTGCTCGATCGCCATCGGAAACAGGGGAGGGGAGGATGGTTGGGAGGAGAAGAGAGGGAGGCATGTCAGAGAAGACTCGCCCCATGCATGCATTTATACGCGAGGGAGGAAGCCATGGCACACTTGCTCGTCAACCCATGCATGTGCGCACTTGCATGTCTCCAACCACCCGCCAGCCACACCGTCCAACCACCAGCCACAGCAACCAGCCAATGACGTGGGCCCTACACGAACCCACACTCAAGCCCACAAGCATAGTGCCACAATGTACAATGCCAACCACGCATAGGAACATACAACTAGAAGCAGGCCCACGAGGCCCAAACCCAAACCACAAATTCACACAAATGGGCCTCGGAACAGTAACACCCGCTAAAACTAAATTCATTAAATATGTAAATAATTACAAAATGAATTTAAGGGTGTTACATGGTGTTACTAGCACTACACCATTTCCCATTCCTCTCTTATTGACTGCCCCATCAAAATAGAGATGCCACTATTTCTCATTTCCGAGCTCCTCTGACTCTAAGTCATCCATGGCGAACATTATGCCCTCATCAGGGAACTGAGTCTACAAGGGCTAATATTCTGACAAGGGTAATTCTGCTAAGTGATCTGCTACAACTTTCCCTTTCATAGACTTTTATGTGACAAAAGTGATATCAAATTGAGACAACAACACCTACCACTTGATGCACCTGCCCACCAATGCTGGTTTCTGAAATAGGTACTTCATTGGATCATGACAACATAAAAGTAGGATAGGATACGCTATCATGTAGTGCCTCACGCGCTGTGTGGCCATCTGACCATGCCCACTTGGGAATCCAGCACGGAGTCGCACCAGAGGGAGGAGGCCACAACTATGCTAGGATGGTGAAGGCACAAGATAGGATAAAAACGAAAAAATTTTTGAGTCACCACCTAATCTTTTAAGGGAAAGACGAGGAAAACTACAAAAAGATGAATGCATGTGATGCAAATGAAAAGGCCAAATGTCTACAAACCAGAGAATGGGTAAGGATTCCTATTATACACGGGGAAGATGTTAAGCACCCCCGTACGCCTGAGAAACTCGATCTTTTTAGTCTAATTCGTTTGCTAAAGGTTGGATGAATGCTTGCTAAGCCTTGATTGTGCTCTAATCATGCCAATATAAATGCTAAGTCAAGACTAGATGGATGTGCAAGATGGTATACAAAAACTGTGAAGAAATCCACACGAAATCACGAAACACGACACGACAAAGAAAATCACATGAAATAACGATGTTTTTGGCGAGAATGGCTTTAGGAAATCATACCGACATCAAGAGAATCAAAGATGTGATAGACCTAAATCATCAGAATCGTAAAAAACATCACGGAAATCAAAATGAAAAAATTGCAAAGAAGTCCATGTGAAACAAGTAAACAACAACATGTGAAGAAAATCACATAAAATGACAGTGTTCCTGGAAAGAATAATCCGGGAAACCAAACTGATATCAAAAGGATCAAAAGTGGGATCAACCCAAATCATCAGAATCATGAAGAAATATCATAAAAATTAAAAGGGGAAAATAATCCACAAGTTGGCCAACGTGGGCCTTTAGGTCAGTTAGTGTAGGCCCTCGGGCAATATGCAATATGAAATGCATGAATGTCATTAATGTATGCCTGAATGGGCACTATGTTTAATGCTATGCGGATGTAGGTAAAACAAGGAAAACACCGATCAAACCCTATTAAATCAAATTAACAAGAACACTTGTAAATCAGGGGTAAGGCACGCTCAAACAGATAGTATGCAAGAATATGCATAGGTTTATGCAACATGTCCACATGCTCGGAATACACGTCATCCAGCAAACAAGTCAAACAAAATCGTTCTTCTCATGTTAGGTTCCCTATCCTGACAATCGTAATCAAGACAGAGTACGAGTAGGCGATTTGCACTGGCTCGGGTTCGCTCCGCTCGATTGGTTAAATCAGATAGATGACCCTAAGGAACTATGACCTTGTTGTCAAGAAATTGGTTTCTACACTACTAGTGAACAAAAAACAAGCCTAGAATCCATTAAAAAGCTATAATAAACAGTGGACAAGAATATCATTTGTTTTATTTATTTAGATCATTACTGTAGGTAATAAAAATCAACACAAGCAATAAAAACAAAGCCTATAGAAAAAGGTATTGGAAAACATCAGTCGCCTGTGTGACAGGCGCTGACCTCATCGTCTTCCTCTCGCATGCATCGCTGTCCTAGGGTTTTATGTCTTGACTTCTTTTCTCTCCCTCTCTCTTTCCTACACATGGGGTCTAGGGTTTTGACATAGGGTCTCTCTCTCTCTCTCTTCCTCTTTCTCTATCTCTTTTTCATGTATCAAGGTCTGTAGGATGTGGGATTGCTACATGTATTTCATCTCCTCTCTCTCTCTCTCTCTCTCTCTCTCATATTGTGGCCTGTAGGACGTGGGAATGTTAATGCATGGGCTGTGGGACATGGAAGAGGAGGACAGGTGATGGGCTGTTGGAGCGTCGGACGATGCGGTTAATTTGTCCCGGAGGAGGAGGCAGCACCTGTTTGGTGAGGAAGGGGACGTGGCTGTTAGGGTTCACGGGGAAGGAGGCTGGGAGGCTTCTCTCTCTCTCGTGCATGGGCGCCAAGATTGGAGATGGGGTAGTGGTGAACGGTCGTGGGGTGTGGCTGGTGTTGGCCTCATGGGTTGGACGTGGAGGTCGACTGTCGTGAGGGAGAGGGACTGGTGGGCCTTGGATGAAGGGAAGACGAGAAGGGAAGGCTCATGGGGCTGATGTACATGGCTAGAGGGACTGATGTTTTGGGTTACGACGTAGGGCTTCCGTCGTGTGCTGGGCCGTGCGGAGTGGGGCTGCTGTTTGGGTTCAGGGACAGACGACCGGAGGGAGGGCGATATATGGTGGCGTGGTCTTCGGCTGGAAGAAGGAAGGTGTGGATGAGGTTTCTCGGTCGTGAATGGCAAGGCAAAGAGAGGAAGGTTGGTCCTGACGCTCATGGCTGGAGGCAGTCTTGTATGAGCAGCGGGAACCCATCACCGTAGTGTGCATGCATGATGAAGAACGACGCGAAAAGAGAAAAAAGAAGACAAATCCACACAGATATGTAAGGGTAGTTACCTTCGTCGTGTGGCTGCGGGGGTCTTTCCCTAATACTTGCAATGGCTAGCCCTCCGGTGGTGTGGTGGCCGCTCGACGGTCAGGTCGTGTTGTGGGTTCACAAGAGACGTGGAGAATGGCCGTTGGAGCATCGGACGGTGTAGTGGCTGGGAAGGCACGGACTTGGGTGAAGATGTAGGGCTGATGTTTGGGTGTTCCAGGGGTCTCTTACGTGCCTCTTTCTCCCTCCTCCCATTAACACTCTCCTTCCTCCTTTTTTTTCTTTTTAGGGTTTTGTTATGGTCGTTGGATGGGAAGCCAGATGGCTGTTGGCTATGGGGTTTTTCATGGGCTCCTCTCTATTTCTCCTTCTTGGTGGTTTCTCTTCTTACGTCTTTTTCTAGGGTCTTTTCTTCTCTTACGTGGGTGTCTTAAATAGGGTTAGGGTTTTACAGAGACGTATGATAGGTTTAGGTTTAAATGAGTGGTGGAGACTGAGATTAGGGTTTGCATGGGCTTGGGGATTGTTGCGCCCGGACTTGTTATTTTGGGTTTTTTGGTCTTATTTTATTTTATTTTCTTAGGTTTATGCTTTGTCTTTTATTTATTTTATTATTATTATTATTATTATTGACGTAGGTTTTATTTGCTTAGTTCTAATGGTGGTTGGGTTTTATTTTCAATCATTTTATTATTTATTTTGGTTTGGTTTAAATTTGGGTTTTATGGTTGGGCCTGTGGGGTTTGATTTTGGGTTTATTGTTTTTAGGTCTGTGCTTATTTATTTTTTTTATTTTTAGTTTGGATTTTTAGTTTAGGTTCATTTGCTCTTTTAGGTGTGATTTGGGTTTGGTGTTATTTTGGTTTTAGTTTATTTCATTCTTTTACGCTTAGGTTTAGTTTCATTTTATAGGTTATTTCGTCTTTTTAAGTTTAGGTTTTATTTTTAGATTTACATTTAGGTCTAACTTTAGATTTAGTTTATTTTCTTTTAGGTTTACATTTGGGCTTGGTTTTAAGTTAGTTTAGGTTTAGGTTTATGTTTGGGCTTGTGGTGTTTGGTTTGGGCTTTAGGACATGTTTTGGTTTTGATTAAGTATTTTAACTTAATTAATTTGAGTTTTAATTTCTTAAGTGAGTTTTAGTTTAGTTTGGATTTTTAATTATTGATTTTTGCTTAAATTAGGTCAGAGTGGGCTTGTGTGGGCCTAAATGGGCTTGTGTGGAGCTAGGGTTTAGGTTTGGTGGTCGTGACCAAAGCATTTTTCTAGAGAAGCCTGCTGTCAAGTGACTGCAAAATCAAGATGTCTACAGATGCCCACACTAAGGATAAGCAGACTTTCATGATGAGGGTGTACTAGGCTTCACAATCGTTGAACTTCTTGCTCAGATAATAGATTACTCGCTCCTTGTGACTAGATTCATCATGTTGGCCTAAAACTACACCCATGGAATGCTGTGTCATTGATAGATGTAGGAGTAGTGGCTGCCCTGGTACTAGTGGAACCAAAACTAGAGGCATTGCCAAAAGTTGTTTGATTTCGTCAAAAGTTGTTTGGCACTCCTCACTCTAGTTGATCTGGGCATTCTTCCTTAGGAGCTTGAAGATTGGTTCACAGATCGGAGTAAGCTGGACAATGAACCAGCTGATATATTGTAGTTGCTCTAGTAGCCCTCGGACTTCTTTCTCTATTGCAAGGGGAGGCATGTCAATAATAGCTCTTGCTTTGCTAGGATCTACCTCAATTCCCCTCTGATTGATAAAATATTCGAGAAGCTGTCCTGATGATACCCCAAATGCACATTTACTGTGGTTGAGCTAGAGTTTGTACTTTCACAGACAATTAAACAGTTTTCTTGGACAGGTCAGGTGGTCTTTAGGTTCTCTTGACTTGGCAATCATATCATCCATGTATACCTCAACTTCTTGGTACGTGAGGTCGTGAAAGAGTGCTGTCATTGCCTATTGATACATGGCACCTGCATTCTTTAGTCCAAACAGCATTAACTTGTAGCAGAAGATTCTCTAGGGGGTGATAAATGACATCTTCTCCATGTCTTCTTCTACCATTCTAATCTAGTTGTAGCTTGAGAAATCGTCCATGAACGATAACATCTTGTGACCTGTAGTGTTATCCATCAAGACGTCGATGTAAGATAGTGGGAAATCATCTTTCAGACTCGCTTTGTTAAGATCTCTATAATCTATGCACATGCAGACCCTTCCATCCTTCTTAGGCACTAGCACAACGTTAGCAAGCCATTTTGGATAACGGACAACCTTAAGAAAGTCAACTTTATGCTGCTTCATAATTTCTTCCTTGAACTTGAGCAGCCACTGTGTTCGCCATCTTCTGAGTTTTTGCTTAACTGGCTTGATATTAGGCTTGAGCGGCAATGTGTGCACAACTACCTCGACATCCAAACCAACCATATCATCGTAGCACTAGGCAAAGACGTCTACGTATTCTCTTAGAAAAGCAATAAACTCTACCTTGGCCTGTGGTGTCAACCTAGCACTAATGCGTACTTCCTTGACGTCATCTGTTGTACCAATGTTTACTAATTTTTTCTTCCCTTTGACATGAAGATTAGGGCCCGCCAGATCATTGTCATAGGGTTGGAATTCTGGCGACGCTTCATCATTTTCCTTTGCACCTAAATCATCCTCCTTTTCATAGGCTATAAGCTTGGACAAGATCTATCACTCAAATGTAGGATTTGTAATATCAAAAGAGAAGACCAATTCTGACTCCTACCCTTGGTGGTGCGTGAGGAGGGTTATGTTGGCCCGTGTGCTCTTGTAGCTGCATTGGGTGGCCTCTACACTAGCTTTCTCTAAGCCTGTTGATGGACCGGGCTACTTTGTTCCTTCTACTGCCAAATCCTTATCAGTAGATGCTGGATTTTCTAAATATTCTGCGACTCTCTACTAAAATGACTTTATTAGGCTAGTGTCACTGCACAAGCTATTCTAACAGTCCCTGCCTAGGCTCCCTATCGAGCCTAAATCAAATTTTTTTGACCCTCACCATGCTTAAGGTGAGGCTTCGGTTGTAGATACCATCTAAACCCACTTCCCAGCTAATGGGAGATTAATTCCCCCGGTCTAGTAAAACCTGAATCTCTCTCCTGAAGGACCATGATTGCTAATTGGCCCTAAGACTCTTGTGGTGTGGGTACTATGCTCTACTCAGTGACTACTGCTTTATCCTTCCTGACTCTATCCTGTTCCGTTGCATCTTCTGTTAACACAGCGAGCTGCTCTTGGAATAAGATTTCCAAGTCCTGTAGCTACCTAGGCCTCCATAGCTACTCTGTCTTCTTAATCAGAGGCGAAGTCAACATAGCAGGCTTGTGCAAGCTCACGCTTCTTACAACCTACGACATCTGTGCCCAGCACAACGCTTCCAACTACGAGCTGGATTGGAATGGGCATGATGCTGGAAGGATTACTAAATTCTCCAAGGAGTGTATAGATGAGGTTACCGCACTTAACTATTGGACTGACTACTAGACAGGCAAATTGTTGATTACACCTCCTACTAGTGTAAGTGGTGGACTTCTTATAGCCTACGACATTTGTGCCCAGCACGACGCTTCTGGCTGCGAGCTAGATTGGAATGGGCAATGATGTTGGAAGGATTACTGAATTCTCCAAGGGGTGCATGGACAAGGTTACTGCACTTAGTTGTTGGCTGACTGCTAGATAGTTGGATTGCTGATTACACTTCCTACTATCGTAAGTGGTGGACTTGTGGATGATTCTGTAGGGTGTGACATTTGTATTGGACTGACTGATGTAGAGGGTGGAGGTGCTACTATTACTCTTACTAGATTCTGTGATGAAGTGAGTGGAGTGATTGGTGGGGTGGAACCGATTGACTGATCCACCATCAAGCAGAATTGCTATGAGGGAACTACTAATGTCGTACGTAGATCGACAGAATGTACTACGAAGACCTATGATGGTGTTGTAGTTGCGTTAGCGGTTGATGAAAAGATCAGAGGAACTTCACAAGGAATTGACATCATTACTGTGCTTGTTGTATCTGCTACCATTGTGACTCGAGAAGGTAATGCTAGAAGTATTGACACGGGCAGTGTTGGCCACTACTACTGCCCGTTGCTGCACAAGTCTATGCAATTTGAACATGAGGGGTCTTCATTTGAATAGTAATCCGCTATGCAAACCCACCCAACTGTATCTGGCAAGGCTTCTGGCTGTTGTGCTGCATTTGTCATGGTGGTGTTGTGGTTGGGGTTAAGGATTCCTACATTGACGAAGATAGTCAAATATGAGGGAATGGGGAGCTCCTTCATCTTTAACAGGTACTTGGACTCCTACTGCTCGTATCCAAGGCCTGTGTGATCCCTGCGCTCCACAACAATGATCGGCTTGGTGATCCCCTGATCGTTCTGCCTGAGGGGCGTTCCTTTCTCATATCCCCATCTATAACACAGATTCTCAATCATCAAGAAAGGATTGCTACAAATAGGTGAGTAGCAGCTATGCTCAAAGTCTAGGATGAAGTTAACCAGCTCGAACCGATTAATGCGAAACAACACATCAAAAGGCTTGGACTCGAATTGGACAATCTGCAAGGCAACGAAAGATATAGTGTCGACCCTATCTTTCTCGAGGTTTTCCGCCATGACAGTAATAATGCTATCGTCCCAATAAAACTTAATCATGTAGTGGAGGATTGAAGGAATAACTTGATGCGTGAGCAACCAAGGGCGTCCAAGCAGGAGGTTGAAAGAAGGTCCGAGATCCACAAGGTAGAACTCTACGCTGAACTCAGCTAGACCAATGATTAGGGGGATGACCAGGAGACCCAGTGCGTCATGATGCGTGTTATCATGCAACATCATTCCTTTGACTGTCAGTGTGACATCCTCGGCTTTGAATCCAAGCCTACTTGTTGTGTGCAAGGGGCAGAAGTTTAAGTCCCACTACTAGAAAATCTGAATTTTGCGAGACTTATAGCAAGGATATGTCCTCGTAATAACCTAATGAGGACAAATAGCCAGGATTTCACGAGGAAATGACCTTGCAATAATATGGCAAGTATTTAGTAAGGATTATTTCTCGCAATATCCTCACTAATTTTTTAGCAAGGACATAGCGAGCACATTTCCTCGCTATATGTCCTTGCTATTATAGATCTAAAATATCCAGTCGTGAGTCCATTTTCCCCTTTCTTTCTTACTCTTACTCCCTATAATCTTCCCCAACCTCCAACCTCTTCTATCGTCTCTCCCCACCATTCGTGCCGCCTCATCCTACCACACACCTCCCACCTTCGGTCTCTCCTAGCTTTATTGAGCCGTCGCCTCCTCCCAACTCTTCCGTCAAGCCCCACCTCCACTGTGACCTCCAGCTTTGAGTCATCTCTTTTTGCCATCGAACCTTCGTTGTTGGCGTTGCCTCTCTCCACCATCAAGCCTTCGCCTCTCGCCCGATTCCTCGCAGGCAGTTTGGTTTTTAACACACATTTCGTTTTGTGTGTTATGGTTAATATTGAATTACTATTTTTTGAATGTGATTTAGAACTACGACTCGAATAATGTTAATATTGATTTAGATTTGTGGAAAAAATCAGCCTTCATATCATTCTTCATAATCATCGTAAGTGTTTTGGATAACAACGCTTATGTTGTTCTTCCTCCTATTTCATCAAAGACCAAATGGACTAAGCAATGATCTTGGTTGGAATAAAAAGCACACAACAGATTATAAGGTTTAATGCAAAGAGAATGAGATGTCAGACAAGAAGAAGAAAATAACTGGAAAGAATGAGAAGAGCCCTATATGTCAAACCCTTCTTTGTTTAATCAATCTCATCGAATTAACTTACAGACACACCATTAATTGTTTATATCACTAATCTACTTCAGGACATGCTCTCATATGTTGCTAAGATGCCATCCTGCTATTTTGGATCATTTTGTTTCCTACAATCCTGCCTACAAGATTGCAATTTTTAGACCCATATAGACTATAGTTCAACCAAACAACACTGAGAATTCCACCCACATGTAATCATGTAGGCTTGCTAGCTTCCATTTTCCAACATGTGCAACACACATGATCTCTACTGAACAAACATAAAGATGACCACAGGTTTTGTTTTTCTTTTGTGAAAGGAGAAGAAAATTGAAGGGGAAAAAAGTGTCACTATAGAGTTGCATGTGCTTCAACCCATGGCCCAAGGCATGTGGCCTCTCTAGGTCTTGATTTGTTATCCTTAATTAAATTTTAGATGTGGTTGGGCATATGGGGGTTTGGAGCTCATCACTAAAGAGAAATCTACTCCATTGGTTGATTCTTAATAAAAGAGTACACTAAGAAAGAGAACTTGTTGGGACTTATCATGGCCTAAACCATACCTAATTGTTTGGACTACACATGAACAATATTAGTTAGACTGGGCTTGAATTTGTTATTCCCAATTGCCTTTTTCGTGTTGATTTTTCTGTTACATTGTGCATATAATCCATAAATTTGTTGTGTTGCATTATGTTACTTTTGTTCTATTTATTTTGTCATGCTTTAAAATTTAATTTTTGAACGTGTAATATGAATATAAATCCTTAGGAGTTGGAACTTTGGACCTCTCTATTTGGATAGCTTCTATTCAACTGTACTTTACTATGGTGTGAGTGCTGTCATGAGTTACCCTGCCTCAAAATTTTACCAAATGAAACCAACGTAAGCAAAATTTACACAATGTAAGGGGTTTTAAAATTAGGACACACCGTGAGGGATTATATAAAATTTACTACCTTTTCTACTACCAAAAAAATGTACAGATCACCAAAATATTGCTCATTATCAAGGGCATTCCAATAGGCTTCTTAAAAATTACATCACCAGTTTCCCTACTTCCCCAAGGTATCGTGTAGACTTTTCAATGGTTAGCCACATAGCCTGGACCTCGTTGTTTGAAATGTATGTGTGTTTTCTAGACAATATCAATGAATACCTTGTGTGATCCCAAACTGTTTTTCGATCAAAAGTCTTACAGATTTTTACACTAGAGACATCATCAAATCTACTGTTGGAAGTCATGCGTCAACAAATATGTCATCCCTCTAAACTTCAATGGATTTTCTTGTGGTCGAGGCCTCCTACTCTATTCAAGATGGCTTTGACAAGTTTTTGTGTCTCGTGATTCCTCCTGAATATGAAGTTAACTAGCAACGCGCTGCACAGGCAGCCTTTAATCTTGTGTTTGATTAGATGGAATGATCACTTTCCAAGAAAAGAATGAAAAAGAATGACAATAATCTTAATGTTAACAAACCAAAAAATCTATAAATTGAAAACCAATTTCTAAAAGATTGAAGCTTATCATTTGTGTGTTGGGAGAATATAATAATTCTGATAAAAATGTGCCATCTATCTACATTCTTAACCTTAATAAAAAGCTTCCCCTCTATATGCCTACTGCTTGTTTATCAACCAGAGATCAATCAACATGCGACGAAAATAAATTGATAATGTGATAGTAAAGTTACTTAAGCTTTACTTTTTCACTGTGTAACAATCTATCATATGTTTGAAACAATATAAATGATTCATACAACATATAGGTGGCTTTCTATCAATAGATTATCATATGTTTCCAATTAGTTTAAAATCTTTACTTTTCTGACATCTCATGATTCCATTTGCCATCATTCTAACCTTAGCCCATGTACAATTGTTTTCCTTTTTTGTTGAAATTATTGCTTCATATGAGTAGGGTCATAGAAGACTTTCTAATGTTACCTAGTAACTTACAAAGGATTAGGATTATCTCTCTATTGAAGAGTTGGTATGAACTACACGAATGAAACAAAGATATATATAAACATGAATAACAAAATTAAGTTCACCATTTTTTTTTTGAACTGGCCATGAATTCATGGTGCACTAGAACATAAATAAGTGGATCGTGACACACAAACTTTTGGGGAAAAAATGTTGAGAATTCTTTAAAATAGAAATCATGAAATGCGCACCATGGGAATTATAGGTAAGCATATCATACATACTTTTTTTGCAGTCAACATACACTGGTAGACAAATTTAAGGTCACTACCAGTAGCTTTTTTGCAAGCAACCTTCACTAGTGGACAAATTTCAACTTACTATGACAACAAATATATGGAAGTTGTGATTTCAGATGCAATCAACCTACACTGCTAGATAAGTTTTAACTTCAAAAGATTTTTGCATTGGCTAGGACAACAAATATATGAAGTTGAGACTTTAGATGATCCTCAATATTCTCAAAGGAAGAAAATTCTCAATGCATCTTCAAGCGTAAAAATCACTTCTCTTCAAAGCACATTAAGCCAGGTTTAGCATAAGGAAGACTTCTAGTTTAAATTTCATTGAGTCTTGTTCGAAAGTAAAATTCATACAACCTCTACATATAAATTCATATAGATGGTCCTTGATCTAACCTTGAGAAGAACATGTTGACAATCAATGGTGTAGTCGGACTATTATGCATTTACCTTCATGAAGCCAATGGCAACTACGAAATTCATTACATGCCCAAGGAAAGGAGATAGCAGCTTCCATACTGCACAACAAAAATTGCTTATCGTATCATTCAGGTCTTGTGTGCTCCTTGAATGTAGGTTCTTTCCTCAGTGCAAGGATTAATGTTAAATCAAGGTGGAATGGACTCTGTGCTCCTTGAATGTAGGTTCTACGAGTGAATCAAGAAGCCACAACGATCTTCAAGCTAAGTTGGTAAGAATATTTTTATATTAATTTACTTTAAAAATTATTTTTTTTATCTTGTTATGTAGTAAACTTGTTTTTATTTTATTTAAAAAATGCAATGGACAAATGGACCCTCCCCAATACCCAAATTAGGGGGAGCCATGTGTTTGCTCTAAATTACTACATAAATGAAATATTACAAACAAGTAGATGCTGCAAATTAACAACATTACAAGACCTCATTTGTCACTATTAGGGACCACACATAAAATCCAATCAACTTCTAATTGTTCATGTTGACTCTTTTAAATTCCAGTTGGATCTATATATTCTATTATTCTATCATATTGAATTTATATGTATCAATAGAGGTATGGGAAAAGGTTGGGGGCAAAGTAGGTGTAGGTTATTGTAATGTGAAATAGTAGAACAATTTATAGCTGAGCCTATAAACAGTATTTATTTGGTATGAACACTGAAAACATGCAAAGCTTATAAAACAAAGAGGAGAACAGTACCTTCTTGCGTCTGTGTTGGGTCATGGCAATGAAAAGAATTCTTTTTCTCACCTTGGAATCAGTAGCAATGAGACCATGTTGTGGTTCTTTGCTTGTTCTGATTGGACAATATTGGGCTAGGGCAAGATATACATTTGCTTGGCGTTCTTGGTGTGGCTGTGGCACCTTATATTTCCTTTTGGTTGTGGCACCAGTTGATGAACCATTTTTTCCCAGTCATCGATATAGAGAAGGCTTGCAGTAGACCTGAAAAAGTTGGTTGCTTTGTGCCAGCTAATGTTTAAGAGGGAAATTTTTTTGTTAGACTTGTATACCTGTTTCGATCCCTGTTGTTTGTATTATAATGCATTCATATTTCTTAACTTATTATGAAAATCTCACGGACACATACTGTGGCTTGCAATATAGTTTTTTGCTTCTTTTTGTCAAACCCTGAATTTAGTTTCATATTGCTTAGGAAAAATGGTGAATGAGCTAAGTAAAGACCAGTACCTACGACTGTTGCAACTTAAATTCAAGTATTTTAAGTTCAATTGGTGGATTTAAGTTTGTTATGGTTTTATTGGGACATGGACTCCTGCATTATGTGATTATGAGTACTAATCTCCTTATCAAGTGTTTGAGGGAGATTATAAAACTGTGAATTTTGCACCATGTAGCTTAGAGAATAAAATGAGTGGTTAAATATAGATCAAGATCTACTAGCATTACAACAACTTAAGCATTTTAAGTAGAATTTTTCCTTAAAAAAACACTCAAGCATTTTAAGCCCAATTAGTAGGCCTAAGATTGTCAGGGACTTGTTAGTCTTGAAATGTTATAGTTACTGTGGCACTTTGCTGTCAAGCTGTCGCTTTCAATATTAGGTTATACTTCGTACACCAACAGAAACCATTTCCTTTGGGAAACCAATTAATGGACATATTTATAACTGTAGACACCCCAATTTTGAGCTCATTTGGCAGCAGGCTCCTCCGGTTGATGCTCTGGTCGCGACCACCAAAACCCTAGTCCATGTAGGTCCCAATCAGACCCACACTAGCCCACATGACCCAATAAAACACTAAAACCCATTAAAATT
>JAMKQA010015911.1:0-30755 GCA_024699735.1 Posidonia australis
CCCCCCTTGTTATTTTTAAGAGGCCTACGAGTAGGTGGTAGCCTCCTAGGAGCAGAGGAAGAGGGTATGCTAGATTTTTTGGGCCAGGGGGAAGAGAGGCTGGAACATAAGAAGAAGACGGATAGAGGTCCCAACAGTTCCTGAATTTAATGGGGGTAAACAAGCCTACCAAAGGCAAAGAATCTAGTATCCGGGATCTCCTTTCCAGGATGAAGTCGAATCCTGATTTTCGCAAAGCCTAGAAACTTAAACTTGTCAAGAGAAGTATCAACTTCTAAAATATCAGTGAATTCGGAAACCATGTAGGAGAAAAGGTCAATATTCCAGAGGTAATGAGGTATACCCTCCAGCCTGATCCAAACTCCCTCTTCTTTCAAGGTGAAAACCGCATTGGAACTCACGACCCAAGGGACATAGGACGCTGACAACATTTGTAAGGTGGACCCATAAAGATTTGGAGGCAAACTTAATCAAAAATTTACTAAGAGAAAAATCCAGGACATCCTCAAAAGTGGAGGCAGGCCAGTTCGTGCACAGGTGTTCCTCCAGAGTGAACTTAGATAGGTGCGAGGTATGGGAGGTAACTATCGCACAGCAGGATAGATAATGAAGTTGATTATAAGTAGATGCAGAAAGGGGAAGGATGTTTGGGGTGTGAGGAGAGAGCCCAACCATCTTCGCTGGAGTAGAGACAGGCTTTGCTTCCTGTAGGAATTTGCAGATAACTACTGAGTGAGTAAGAAATGAACACTTAAAACAAGAGCCCTTGTATTTACAGAATCTTTTAACATGACCACGGAGACCACAAGTGAAACATCTACCGTGTTTTCTACAGAAACTTACAAGGGGCGAGGTCTTCTTTCTTCGGGTGATCACTTCCCAGTGATCAAGAGAATCCTCAGTAACCGAAGATGGTTCCTCAGTTGTCACTGGAGCGGGTTTCCTCAGAGCTCTAGATGTAACTCCAGTCTTTGGAGAGTTACTAGGTGAAAGAGAAGCAAGAGGAGAGAAGCGGGAACCAGGAACCCCAGAACTTGAACCGCTAATATAGGAGTAACGTGGTGAAGAAGTAAGACAAGACAGAAATGAAGGCTCTTTTTCTGACAAAATCCTATTGTCAAAGATATGGGAGGCGTCCGTAGGAGAAAACGAAGCGTTTTCGTCTGCCATCGTGTCCTGTATTAATATAGTTCGACGAACCGGAGGTGAGTCCGCCTGGTTCAGCCCCGTAACCCGCTCAGTACACGTTCCGGGGCTATAATAATTAACACCAGTAAGACCCCCCCCCTCCCCCGAGTTTATTATTCTTTAAGCACCAATTGGAGCCACAAAACAGATTATAAGACAGTGGATTAGGTGGGACAAATGTGGAAAAATTCCACACATTTGGTGAGGCATTAACACATATGTCAGACCCGCATTTATGGTCTTGGGAACCACCCCAAACCGATTCCTCTACTCCGATGAACCGGCGACTTCCGATTGGCGAGGGGAAAACCCTAGACGAGGCATCCGGGAAGAAGAGGGGATCTGTTGGGGACAGAGGCCACTACTCCAAAACAAGAGATTGATCTTCATTCCAGTTAGATCACCGGTTGGATACATCATAACCCTCTTCTGCCCAACCGCAGCTAGAGCAAAAAAGGACCGACACAAATTCCCCAGACTCAGAGCATCTTAGCACAGAGAACCTCTGAACCCCCAGGCAGACCAAATCACGACTAAACTTCTCACAAAAAAACTAAAATACATACTACTCTTAAGGATGCAATGAGTAAAATTACCAAATCTAAAAGGCGAAAAAAAATCGATACTAATGGCAAAATCAACATACATATCCAAACAAGAATCGGCAAAATAGTGTCCCGCAAATGTCCAGGAGTGTCGGATTTCCCCGAAGCAAATCGTGGTAAAAGGAGTCCTCCCCCAAAAGAGAGGACACACCCCCGATCCACCAGCAGACAGATCAGAGACAACCACGAAGCCAGTCCCCGGAATGGAGACCAGCAAGGGGGAAAGGATAGCAGATCTAACAGAAGAGCATACCTATCATTCTTCTACCTTACTAGAAGAGGAGAGGCGTCGACGAGATACCAAGAAAGAAAGGGATGCAGTCTCCAGAGCTTCTAGCTTCTCATCCTCCTCCAAGAGTCGGTTTTTGAAAGCTATTAGTTGAAATTGGAAGCGGAGTTAGCCTTGGAACGAACAGAGCGTCGACGACGCCCCATATCTCACAGCGTCAGGCGAAGTTACTTTCCTGTTATACAATTTGAAATAGAATGAAATGGATTTTGAATATATATATATATATGTTAGGTTTGAAAGAGGATATTCTAATGGACATATATGTCTATACCAAGAGGATTCACCACTTGGAATTGATGGGTTTTTAGCTAAGGGAAAAAGGTCAAGGCTTCTCATTTATGACAAACATAGCTTAAAGGCACGTCCATGGGAAGTTTGGATATTGCAGGAACAGTTGTGGAGCAGCAAAGTGGAGAAATTTTGATTCGAGTTCCGTTTTCATTTTGTATACCATCTACTCTGCTGTATTGCGGACGTATCTCTTGCTTGAAAACTTCGTAATCTGTGCTGAGATTGCATCTAATTTATAATGAGTAAAACACAAATAATATAAATTATTAAGCCAAACTATAGATAAAATCATCTGAAGTACATGTTGAAGTGCTGAACTACCAAATTAGTTGCTCCATGACCATAGAAAAGCATAGGATAGCATGAAGAATGGGAGTATATGTATAATCCGAATGACCAACTAATTAGTTTTGGGTCCATTAATAGACCTCTTTCATAAGACCTAGCATGTAACTGGAGCATAATCCAACCTTTCAAAAACATAAAAAAAAATAGAAACATAAATACATAATTCTAAAATATCCATATTATACTTATTAGGCAGCATTTCGATTGGACTTTTGGGGCGTATAAAACCAAAAATGATTCTAAATTAGTTTGATTCTCTAGCTAGTAAATTTTGTTGGAGATGGATTTTCCGTTTGAAAACTATGGAATTGAACTTCCACTAGAAGAAACCTCACATCCAGTAAGATAAAGAATTATTGAATCATTTATGCCCTTGCCACCTAAAATAATACAAAAAGAACCTTAAAATTATCAAATTACCACCAGATGTTTACAAATTGCAAGATCTTTTGAAAATCCAAATTTTACTTATCTAACATTATTTACCAACTTCCCTCTAACCTATGGGAAAAGCTTTGTGCCGCTGCGGTCGACCCCCTCGGAAGGGGTTTGGACGCTCCTTCGATTCAGTCCTCCTCTATCAAGCCACCCATTTCAACTGGGCTACCTTCAAAGAGAGCCACCTCGAAGAGGACTGCTCCGACGCTTCGTCTCCCCTGGCAAAACCTCGCCACCCTCATCGATCTCGAAAACATTGCAGATCGTCTTCAAAGGGGTAGGTACGCGTGAGGGAGAAGGATCATTCTTCCCTTTGTGGGGCTGAACCAGAGATCTCCTCTGGTGCCCTTTCTATTTCTTCCCCCTCTTGTTCCTTCGACGAGCCGTCGAATGGGTCCTATCTTGCCTGGAGCAAGACAGGCAGATGCATCTACTTCCATGTTTCCGCTGGATTCTCTCCTAAGTTATTATCTCCATCTGGAAATCTTTCCAATATTAGCATAAATACTATGTTTCTCACTCGGAATCTACTCTTTTGCTGGTTAAAATACCTTAAGATCTGTGAAATGGACAAATTATTTTTCTTGAAATATACTTTTCTTGCTTCTCTGAGTTTGGATATCGTTTTTAATGGCGGAAGTGAGAAGGAAGAGGTATGGCCTGTGGACGACTTATTGCCTGTTCACAAATGTAATAGCATTTCAGTTAACTTTATTCCGTCTTTATTTGATGAATATATCTGTATATCCCCATCTTCTTCTTCTCCAGCGATGGGGGAGTGCCGGCGATCATCTCCTTGCAAATGGCGGGGGTGGAATTTCCAAGACACTGACAAGCTGTCCAATCGTATAAAAATTCCTTCTCCCTCTATTTGGAATTATACGACATATAAACCACCTGTATTCTCTGACATCAGGCCCGCTAATCATAATTATATCTCTTCTACTTGTACAAATCCCATAGTGCAAACCCCTCTGAGTATGGCGATTAGGGTAGATTTTAGTTCTACTTATGGATCTGAGGTAGAGTCGGTAGGGCGTTTGCAGGCTTTAAATGAGCATTGTTCAACTTCTTTTCAAAGTACAAGAAACGTCTCTTTCCCATGTAAATTTAAGAGCACTACCATAAATGAAAACCACGCTTTTTCTTCCCGCACGGAAGAAATTTCGGACGAGTGGTCCTTCTCTGACAATATCATTTATTCCAGCCGCCCTTCTATCCCATCTTCTCTCCCTTCCTTCTCTAGCAAACGATCTGCCTCCTATGGCTCGAGATTTGAAGTCCTTGCGTTCCTGCTAAAGTTCTTCCCCTTCCTCGCGTTGTTGGCTACTCCACCCTTCAGGAAAAAAACCCTTATTCTTCTGTTGAAGCACAGAGTGACGATTGGAAGGTGGTTTCCAGGAAAAAATACGATCCTCCTTGGGTAAGCTTTTGTAAATCAAATGATAGATGCTTTCAATGTGGATTAAAAGGCCATATTAAAACAGCCTGTAAGTATTCTGGTACTTGCTTTAGGTGTAGATCCCCAACTCATTCGGTTGCTATATGCAAATACTTTCAGGAAGTGACCTCTACTCCTGACGATATGTCCTCTTACGGCCTCTCTCCGCAGAACCCGTCTTTCTTGCCTCTATCTGAATCGGTGTGCAACCACTATCAACTGTTATTTCGCAGCGCGATAGTTACGGCGCATGCTCCCACTCTTACAAAGGAGACATTAGAAAATCATGTCCGAACCTATTGGACAAATTGATCTGAAGTAGAAATACAGGCCTCCTCTCCTGGTAAATTCCTCCTGATCTTTCCTACTATAAAAGCTAGAACTGATTCACTTAAGATGCATGGGCATCTGTTGCAACGAATTTCTGCATCCTTCATTCCATGGACCCCAAATTCTAATGCAATCAACACCCTGAAAGAGGATGGGGTTTGGATTAGGTTGGAAGGTATCCCGCATCACCTTTGGAATGTAGATATATTCCGTCATATGGTAGTTGACTTTGCTGAGCTTATGGAGGTGGATCTTACCATAGATCATGTGAAACATCTGGGTTTTGCTAGAATAAGAATAAAATCTCTTCTTGAGAAGGACATTCCAGACTGCAGGTATTTTGCCTTTGGTAAATTTGTTTACCCTATTAAATTCAGACTCAGTTGGGATCTCTGTTCTACTTTGGGAAACACTCATGCACCACCCCAAAAATGGCCTGCCAAAACCTCTTCTGAACATGTTAATCCTACTAGCCTGAAGCCTATACGAAAGCAGTTTAAAAGCAACAAAGGGTGGAGAGAAGCTAAAGGCAGTAGAATATCTAATGAAGGGAAACATGTCTGGACTTGACCTGTTAGTCCTAAGCCAGTCTCCAACTCTCCTGGATTACTCCCCACTCCCATCCCTACCTCTTCACAGAAAGGCAGCATCCCATCATCTTCGATTAGCACCTCTCCTAATCAAACCCCTAAGGAGGAAGATACAGCTAGATTCATTGAAATGGAAATCAGAACGAGAAATTTATCGCTATCCAAGTTCAAGAAGGTGCTGGCTGTATATGATTGTCTCGAAAGTGATGATCTCGGTGATTCAAATAAGGTTCCAAATCCTCAACCACCCACTCCCATCCATGCGCCAGGTAATTATGCCTTTAATACATCTTCAGCCTCCTCTCAGGTTGATTATACTGCTGCTAATTGAATGTATTCTTCTGAATCGGTTTCTTCTTCCTGTTTTGAATCACTTCCCTCTGATTTAGAAGATAATTCTTATCATTTATTAAATCAAGTTTTATCTTGGAATTCTTATGATCAGTTTAATAGTTTTTGTAATAAGATTGGAATTACTTTAAATTCCCCAAATGAAATAAAATCTTTTTACAACTCTGTCAGAAAAGATCAAGGCTTAACTCCCTTAAACCTAAATGATAATTCTTGCATAATGGAGAACTTGGATTCTCTTTATATTTCCTCAGATAAGTTATGTTGATTGCAGCCTGGAATATTAGAGGTATGGGCAGCAGTGGGAAAAAAAGATCCCTAAAAAATTTTGTTAAAACTAATAGGTGCGACATTATTATTATTAGTGAAACAAAACTTGAAACCTTCTCCCCTTATATTTTAAAAAACATTAGAGGTGGTTTCATAAACCAATGGTCTTTTCTTCCTTCATTGGATGCCTCCGGGGGAATTCTTGTTGGCTGGGATGATAGTATGGTTAAACTTTTTAATACCATTAAAGCAACTTATAGTATCTCACTATCCTTTATAAATCTCTTGGATAACTTTGAGTGGTGGCTCACAGGAGTCTACGGTCCTTGTGACCCTAGTTTCAAAAGAAATTTTATTGAGGAATTGAACTACATAAGTGACAAAGTTAATCAAAATTGGATTTTAGGTGGTGATTTTAACACTATAAGATCTCCGGATGAACATTCTTCTAGGTGTGGCACTACATCTCATATGAGGAATTTCAATGACTTTATTGATAATAAATTCCTATTAGATTTTCCACCTAATAATTGCAAATACACTTGGTCAAACTTTCACCTCCTGCCTACTATGGTTAGGCTAGATAGATTCTTGATATCCACAGGTTGGGTAGACAAATATCCAGATTCCTTCTATTTGAGAAAAACCAGGGTAATTTTAGACCATATCCCCATTACCCTTAGTACTGTTCCATATGACTGGGGTCCCCCTTTTTTAAGTTCTACAAATCTTGGCTGCAAATTGAGGGTTTCTCCTCCTTCATAGAGCATAGTTGGCATAACTCCATATCCAACTGTATGTCTATTTCACCAGTGGCCAGATTTGCTCACAGATTAAAATTCTTAAAAAAGCAAATCATCCTTTGGATTGACCCTATTAGAGAGCAAAGGAAAAAAAAGATTAAAGGTAGTGGAATCCCAAATAAACCTCATAGACTCATTGGTAGAATCTTCCAATAATCAGGCCATCTTTCAAATTAAATTGAAAACCCTCAAAGATGAGCATTTTACCTTGTTACAAGAACAAGAAATATATTGGAAGCAAAAATCTAGGATTCCATGGCTCAAAGAAGGTGACCTAAATACAAAATTCTTTCATAATATAGTAAAACAGAGAAGGAGAATAAATACAATTCACTCTTTAAACATTAATGGTATTCCGGTACAATCTCCATTTCTAAATTCCAAGGAGATAGTAAATCACTTTATCTGGCAATTCAACAAGCCAAGCAGAATAATTCCCTCTCTTGACTGGGATACATTAGTGCCCAACAAAATCCTCAATCCAAGACTTTTGGAATCCACTTTTACTATGGAAGAGATACACAGAAATGTTGGCAATTTACCTGGGGAGAAAGCCCCAGGTCCATATGGTTTCTGTTTGTGTTTCTTTCAACAGTTCTAGGAAATCGTGAAGGATGACATCTTAAACATCTTCCATAATCTTTATAGTACTTTTGATCTAGATTTTCTGGCCCACATTAATCAGACTTTTAGTTCTTTTATTCCCAAAAAAGAGGGTATTAAAGAGGTCAAGGACTTCAGACCTATAAGTTTAGTTAATAGTCTTTACAAGATTATAGCAAAAACTATAGCATCAAGATTTTCTCCTGTCCTTAATAAAATCATTGACAATTCTCAATGCGCTTTCCTTTCTAGTAGATACATAGGTGACTGTTTCCTAGTGGCTCAGGAGACTATACACTATATGAAATTGAATGGAATTCCAGGTCTTATTCTTAAACTGGATTTTGAGAAGGCGTTTGACAATGTTAATTGGGAATTTCTTCTAGAAGCTCTTAAAGGCTTAGGTTGTGGGCATAAGTGGATCTCTTGGATCAAAATATGCATTTCATATCCCAGATTTTCGGTCTTAGTTAATGGATCTTCCAAAGGATATTTCAAGTCAACAAATGGATTAAGATAAGATGACCCCCTCTCCCCTCTTCTTTTTATTGTGGTCACACATGTCTTGAACAGAATGCTAGCTCTAGCATTGGACAACAATCTAATTTCTGGGATACAATTACCAAATAATGGTCCAAATATAATGAATATACAATACGCTGATGATACTATCCTATTTTTAGCGGCCACTGAGGAAAATTTAAGAAACATTAAGAGAAACCTATGTTGTTTCCAGTCATGTTCAGGATTAAAAATTAATTTCCATAAATCCTCTATCACTGGCATTGGAATTCAAGAAACCTTTACTTAGAGAGCCTCCCATATCTTGGGGTGCCAAATTGAGAATCTCCCTATAAAATATTTGGAACTTCCTTTACACCTCAGGAAACCCAATTATCATGATTGGTTGCCTGTTATTGAGAAAATCTCAAACAAATTATCTCTTTGGAAAGCAAAATATTTATCACTTGGAGGTAGACTTACCTTAGTAAATGCAGTTTTATCTGCCATTCCTACATATTACCTTTCTGTTCTACACCTACCAACTAGAGTGGAGAAAGCTATTAACAATTTCAGGAATAGATTTTTATGGAACTCTCTTTCCTCTACCACAACTTGCCATCTAGTTAAGTGGAAGTCTCTTTGTAGATCCAAGGAACATAAAGGATGGGAAATTATCAATTTAAAAAATTTCAATATGGCTTTGAAATGTAAACTACTTTGGCAATTTTTATCTAATGCTTATTCTCTGAAATGGAAAGACATTATTAGAGCCAAATATTTAGCAAGGAGAGGTCCAGGTGCTATACTTAATGTCTCCAATACTAGTTCATCACCCCTCTGGTTAGAAATCAAAAAAAGTTTTGATATTACAAATGGTTTTACCTTGTTTCATGTAAACAATGGGAAAAACACTATCTTCTGGGAAAACAGATGGTGGAATGGAGAAAAACTCAAAGATATCTTACCTGATAACTATAGGAGGGCAAAATTTAAACAAGCCTCTGTTACAAAAGTTGTTCGGATCATTAACATCAATTCCAATAATTTCTTCTATAACCCTTTAACTCAAACTGATTATAGAACTCTTCATTCTCAATTGGATATGTTAGTTGGCATTATCTCCAATGCAGGTTTAAATGCGGAGGAAGATACTGTTATTTGGAAACCTACCAATAAGAATTTCACTGTTAAATCATGTTATGCTATGTTAAATGATGGTGGTATCAGATTTAAGTATTTTAGGGAAGTTTGGAAATGTTGGGTACCACTCAAAATTAAACTCTTTTCGTGGTTGGTTGTTTGCAACAAAATTCTGACCAAAGATAACCTGTGTAAAAGGGGATGGATTGGTTCCACTTTATGTATTTTCTGTAATAAAACTAACGAATTTGCTATGCATCTCTTCCTATATTGTCCTTTTGCTTATTCCATATGGAATGCTTTTACACTTATCCCTTTGTACCCTGTTATTCTCTCAATAGCAGATTTATTTCATATCCCGCCTGTGTTAAAATTTGAAATGCCTTTAATAGGTTCTCATACTTTTGTGCAAGTTTTACTTTGGTATATTTGAAAGGAAAGGAATAATAGAATTTTTAGGGGACTTCTCAGAAATAGTAGTATGATTGTTAATTATATTATTTCCTTGACTCACTGCTGGATTGAGTGTTTGGGTACAGGTTTTGAAAAAAATGAGGATCTGCACTCCATTACGTCTTTTCAGCAGAGTAGAGATATGGAAATTGATCCTTTGACTCCAAACAATGACCAGCAAGATTGGGAACAAAATACATCCACTCCTGCTCTCATGGAGGAAAATCCCTTGTAATGGCTAACTTTCTGTTGACTGATGGAACTTCCTTATTCTCAGATTTTTTTCTGCTTACTGCATTTTGGTCATTTTGTTCCTTAATAGCTGGAACTAAAATTCTGTAATATTTTCTCAGCACATTACCTTTATGCTGTTATGTATTGGATTAAATGAAAATAGAATACCGTTTACAAAAAAAAAAAAAACATTATTTACCAATCATGAGTTCGTGACCTTACCTTAGAATTTGTTTTTGTCATGGTCCCTTTTTTTTTCTTTGCAGAACAAAGAATCAAGAAACTTTTTGTCCTCGTAAGGTATAGATGTTTCATCCGAAAAGTCTGCGTCACTGTTGAAGGAACCATGATATATGGCCCTAAGCAGACAAATAATACGAACTTCAATGATGAACAAACAGGGGCGGATGTAGGTGGGGGTCAGTAGGGACTTTGTCCTCATTGGACTAAAAAGAAAAAAACACTATAGTATACATATTATTGTGCAAATAACCTTCATATAAAATCATTGCTATTGTAATCTCTTTTTAACTTCTTTCCCTCGTAAAAAAAATATATGTTGGTGGTTTTTAAAGTTGTGATATTTTTCTATTATAATTATGGTATCAATTATTTTTACAACTACTTTGATAATTTATTTTTTATAGCCTCCACAATGAAAAATTTCTAACTCTGCTACAATGAACAATGATACAACATATGGCAAAAAATAGAAAAGTATGACTTATTAAGGATTAAAAATTGAGTTGATAACGAACACAATATAATTATTATACCCATTATCCTTATTTTCTAGGAATTAAGAAAAACAAGTCAACCTCGGACCTACCTCACAACCTAGATCGGAGTAATCCCACGTCGTGAGAGACATAATAGGAATAACTCATGACTCCCGCCATCGCCTGCATGTATTCAACTACCACAAGGTTAGTAAGAAATCAAATGTAATTCACCGCACATTTTCCTAATGCAGCTCTTACTGAAGCTACAGAACATCTTCGATCGAAACTTTCCAACAAAAAACCTCTAGCTCGATGTTATTCTTAACAATGGATCATATCGACTGAGTAGACAATAAGCGTTGAATCCCAACCAATTCCAAAGGCTACATAAACCCACACCCTT
Source organism: Posidonia australis (assembly GCA_024699735.1). Lineage (NCBI taxonomy): Eukaryota > Viridiplantae > Streptophyta > Magnoliopsida > Alismatales > Posidoniaceae > Posidonia > Posidonia australis. The sequence goes on from JAMKQA010015911.1 coordinate 11,007, forward strand.
TATGCATCATCTATCGTCTGGAACTGCTTTTGGAATGACAGCTTTCAATCGAATGCCATTTTTTTGTCAAAAGTTACACATTATATTGTTTCTAACATAAGTTTCTATAGTTCAAATTCACAAAAAAAAAAGGTTGATAATTGCTTTGGGAAAAGGTTTTCGGATGAAAGATACGTTTGGGATTAAATTTGTTGGGAAAACATGTTTTAACAAAAACTGCAATTCCAAACAGAACCTAATTCCTGAAGGTTAGATGCAGACATGGTTATGGTTAATTCACAAGAGAGATTTGAATATATATATTTTTTTTTGAAAACGGTATATTATATTATGAAAATTACTAAGGCAATACAAGCCCTCAAAAGGTCCTCATTTCCTGGATTACGCAAAATTTGAAACCAAAAGTTCCAAAGATAACTAAGGCAATGTCTGTGTCCAATTAATACATAACCATAGAAAAGAGTTCTGAAATATTGACTTTTCAGAGGAGGAGGCCTTCGAGAGTACAAGACTCCTTATCCATCGAATTCTTCTACAGCAATACCTAAATTATTAAAATCAGGATTTGCTAGAACAACCTCCTGATTGCTTCTAGAAGAAGAGGGAAGACTAGGAACTTGCTCCGCCATTTGAGCGGAAGCCATGGCAAAAGTGAATTGAAGGAGTTCTTCTTTCTTGAAGCCTGTTACAACAGTATCTACCTAATAATGCATTAATGAAATAATATCATAAATAATAATTGAATGAGATTTGCTAAGATTACGAAAAATTCTGTTGTTTCTTTCCCTCCAAATCAACCATAGAATGGCTTGAAGTAAAATCGCCCAACCATGCTTGTTAAGGTTAAATTTAAGGGAGGGTATGGAGTAGAATAAGTCAGCAATACAATAATAGCCTGGATACAAATCTGAAGTTAAGAAAAATCTCTAAATATACCATATGAATGAGTAATTTATAAATAAGTTGTTATTGTTCTCAATATGTGCAAAACAGAAAATACACATCACAAGACCACTCCAACCTCTTTTAACTAAGTTATCTTTTGTCAAAAAAAAAAATTTCAGAGCTAGCTAGGAAAATAATTTCACTTTTAATGGAGTGCTACTTTTCCAGATGCTACAGTATAAAGGAAAACGAATACCACCATCATTTAAAATATTGTAACCAGATTTAACATAGTAGTCATTATCCTTGGATGGCAACCATTTCAAAGTGTCACCCCTAGAAGCAAGAACCAAAGGTTGCAAAAGATTAGCAAATATTTCTAGCTGAGATTGCAGCATTAGGAAGTCACTCGAGGAGACCTTAGACAGGTCAAATAAATTGTTAAAATCAGATCTAAAAAGGGCAACTATAGTTTTGACAGATGCTTTTTGAATCTGGCTACAGAAAATAAACCGGGAATCAAAGATTTCAAAATGGTCTCATTCCACCACTTGTGCTCCCAAAAGATAGTATTATTGCCATTCTGAACTTGGATGATAGAAAAACAATTAAGAAAAACAAAACATTGTTTGATGCTTAGCCACAGGGGGGAGCAGTTTCTGACTGAAGAATTTAATAATGCCCTAGGCCAAACTTTATTAAGGTATTTGACCTTAATAAGATCTTTCCATATCATGTGGTAATTGTCAAATAGTAGTTGCCAAAGTAGTTTAGCCTTTCCCCAGCCATTCTGTTGCTTCGATCTACATATGTTTGTCCATTTAATTAAATGTAATCCTTTTTGATTTGAGGAAAAGGAGTTCCATAAAAATCGACTCCTAAGTTTGTCAATTTCTTTCTCTACTTTAATAGGCAAATGTAATACATACATATAATAAGTGGGAATGGCTAACAAAACAGAGTTCAGTAGAGTCAGCCTATCACCCAAAGATAAGTGTTTTGCTTTCTATAATGACAATTTATTAGAAATTTTCTCTACTACAGGGGCCCACATTTTATAAGTAGTCCTCTAATAATGCAAAGGTAATCCAATATACATAAGAGGAAGGTCTGCTGTCCCGCATCCCAGGATATTACAAGAATTGGCAATAGAGGCCTGAAATACTCCTATGCCAGTGAAAGAAGACTTACGGAAATTGATTTTCAATCCAGAGCAAGACTGAAAACAGCATAAAATTCTTTTAATATTAATCATGTTTTCTATGCTTTCTGTTAGGAACAACAGAGTATCATCAGCATATTGTAAATTGATCACTGTTGGTCCTCCATGAGGAAATTTAATCCCAGATATTAAGTTATTGTTCATAGCCAGTTGTAGCATACGATGGAGTACATGAGTGGCTATAATGAATAATAAAGGTGATAAAGGGCCACCCTGCCTTAATCCATTAGTTGTCCCAAAGTAACATTTAGGAGATCCGTTAATTAGAATGGAGAACTTAGCAGAACTAATGCACATACGAACCCAAGATATCCATTTAGCTCCAAAGCCCAAATCAGTAAGAGCATCCAGCAAGAAATCCCAATTAATATTGTCGAAGGCCTTTTCAAAGTCTAGCTTTAGGATATAGCTAGGAGTGTTTGAAGATATCATGTAGTGCAAGGTCTCTTGTGCTACAAGGAAGTAGTCTCCAATTGATCTCTCAGCTAGGAAAGCACTTTGGGATTGGTCAATAGCCAAACTCAGCACAGGAGATAATCTAGATGCCAAGGTCTTAGTGATAATCTTATACATGCTATTTACTAAACTAATTGGTCTAAAGTCTTTGATAAGAAGTGCACCATGCTATTTTGGGAATTAGAGCAATGAATGTTTGATTGATAGCAGCAAGAAATACTGGATCATTGGAAGAGTGAAAGGTCTGGAAGATATTAAGAATATCTGACTTTAACAGTTCCCAGAAGTGATGAAAGAAAACCAGTTGGAAGCCATCAGGGCCAGGAGATTTGCCTCCAGGTAATTTAAAGACATTCTCTTTTATCTCCTTTTCAGTAAAAGGAATTTCTAATACATCAAGGTGAGGAATCTTAACTGGGATAAGATTATCCTAGTTAATGTGGACATTGTAACTTCTACCTTTATTAAATTAACTAGTAAAATGATTTTCTATCTCCCTACAAATTTCTTTTGGAGATTGAATCATCAGATTATTAATGGAAAGATAGGATATGTTGTTTACCCCTCTGTGACACTTCACCATATTGTGAAAGAAGGAAGTATTAAGATACCCCTCTTTAAGCTATTGAATTTTGGACTTTTGTTTCCAATAGGATTCCTGTTCCTTTAGTAATGATAAATGTTCTAATCTCAATGCCTTTTTCTCTTCCCATATCATATCACTAAGAGTAGTATTTTCAGCTAGCTCATCTATTCATTGAATTTGAGATTCAATGTATCTAAGTCTTCTGCTTCTTTCTTCCCTGATTGGGCCAATCCAATTCTTAATAATTAGCTTTAGATTCTTCAGCTTGTAGTTGAACGCAGCAATAAGAGAAGATTGGGAGTAAAAATATAATGGTTTTTGCCAGCAGTCCACAATTAATTGTTCGAACCCATCAATAAGAAATCAGGACTTATAGAATCTGAATGGGGGAGGACCCCAGTCAGGAGGAACAGTATTAACTAAAATCGGAATATGATCAGAGACAACTCTGGCTTTTCCAGAGCAAAAAGCATATGGGAATTTCCCTGATCAGTCTGGGAAAATAAGGAAACGGTCCAGCTTCACCAATGTTGAATGAGCATGAAAATTAGATCAAGTGAAAGAAAAATTGTTAGGGGAGAAATCTATCAAGGAATTTTGGTCAATAAAATTATTAAATCTTTTTATGTGGGCAGTGATTTCAGGTTTAAGGGAGTGTTCATGGGAGAACCTAATAACATTAAAATCACCCCCAATAACCCAATGGTTATTGACAAGTGTGCTGAGATAGTACAATTCATCAATAAAGATTGGTTTCAAATTGTGTTCGCAAGGTCCATATATCCTTGTGAACCACCAATCAAAATTATCTTCACAATTTTTGAAATTCAGAGAGAGACAATTAGCTGTAGATAAGCAACTAATTTGTTCAAGGGCTTTATCATCCCAACCAATAAGAATGCCACCTGAGGCACCTATGGATGGAAGTTGTGACCATGAGTTAATCTTTCTTCCTCTTAGTGACCTTAGAGTCCCTTGAGAAAAGGATTCCTTTTTAGTTTCACTTATGATAATAACATCACATTTGTTGGATTTAATAAAGTCTTTCAGCTCTCTGATTTTGTGGCAGGATCCTAGGCCCCTTATATTCCAAGCAGCTATAATCATCAGGAACTAGAAGAAGAACAAGAAGAACCTTTCTTCTTAAGAGGGTTATTGTTTGTATCTAAATTAATGTACATCCTATCTTGGTCCTGTCTAACCTGGTTGAAAAATCTGATAGCCTTAGTTGTAGAATTAATAGAAATACCAATATTCCCACAAAAGGATTGAAAATGATCATATGAATCCCAGAGCAGGGGATCCACCGACTTAAACTCTGTATTAACATTATTTGTTGAGCTATCAGAGGATGCAAAGTTAGAGTATTCACTATTGCATGAAGAATTGGAATTAAAGGAACCAATATTAGAAGAAAAATTTTGCATATTTTTACCTAGAGCATGCACAAGGGTGGGTGGTTGAGAAGATGGGATCTCAGAGGATAGATTGCCTAGGTCATCCTTTTCCAAACAATCATAAATCGCTATTATTTTTTTGAATTTGACCAGGGAAAGTTTCCTAGTCTTGAGTTCTACTTCTACAAACTTAGAAGTATCAGTTAGTGCATTAGGAACTACCTCCTGAGAGATCGCAGTTGGGGTGATGTCAGATGAAAGAGATGGAGAAGTGAAGAATCCCCCAGGAGCTGGAGGTGTAGGCAGGAGTCCAGTAGTATTTGTAGGAGGCTCAAGAGGAATCGATATTGAAGAGGATCTAGTTCACACATGTTTCCCACTCTTAGGGTTCTTCCCACCACTAGTCCCTCTCCAGCCCTTATTATTTTTGAAAAGCTTCCTGGTGGGATTGAGGCTTCTAGATAATGAGGCTTGGGGTGGTTGTTTTGGCCATCCAGGAGCTGAAGTCTGTTTAAGGAGGGAGGGAGAGCAAATGTCCCAACTACGTCTGTATTTAATAGGATAGACGATTTTCCCAAATGTAAAAAACCTAGAATCAGAAATGTCCTTGTCTGGATAGATCTTAATTCTAACTCTCGCATAGTCTAGGAATTTAACCCTATCAATGGTAAGATCAACCTCTAAATATATTAAACAGTTGTACTCAGACATGGATAGATGCAGACATGGACCTCAGACCATCAAATCCCTATTTAATATACAATTGTACTAAGACAGAGACAAGAATGAGACCTAAAATTCCTATTAAATGCACTACATATTGTATTCCTCAGACCATCTACATAATTGTATATTAAATGCAGACATGGTTAGATGCAAACATGGACCTCAGACCGCCAAGTGGTGAGTTTAATTCCCTAATCCATAATTTTTATCTCCATCCTTATTCCCTGTCTACGGTTTTCTGCTCACCCGCCATATTTCAAACCATCCCCCAACAGACAGAAATCCAAACCCAAAGGAGCAAGAAGAACAAGAACAGAGCCCCAAAAACTCCCTCTAATGGCTTCCACACTAACAACCTTCACCCAACCACCACCACTACCACCACCACCACCACCACCTTCCTATTCCAACAAGAACCCATCACTGTTATCCTCCACAAGACCCCACTTCCCAACCCACTCCACCAGAATCTCCCCCCACCTCTTCTCCCACCCCTCCTTCCTCCTCCTCGAGATGTGCACCTCCACGAGGGAACTCCACCAGATCCTCTCCCTCGTCATCAAGAGTGGCTTCTACAACGAGCACGCCTTCCAGACGAAGGTCGTCAGCCTCTTCTCCAAGTTCGGCAGCCTCCATGAGGCCGCTGCAGTTTTCGACCCCATACCGGATAAGGTGGATGAGCTCTACCATACGATTCTCAAGGGCCACGCTAGGAGCGGTTCGCTGGATGAGGCGTTGATGTTTTTCTACAGGATGAAGGAGGACGGAGTGCGGCATAGGGATTATAATTTCACGTACCTTCTGAAGATGTGCGGCGACAATTCCGATTTGAGGAGGGGTAGGGAGATTCATGGGCAGCTGATTACAAATGGGTTTGGGTCCAATGTGTTCTCCATGACTGCTGTTATGAACTTGTATGCGAAATGCCGGTTGATCGAAGAGGCGCACAAGGTGTTTGATAGAATGCCCGGTAAGGATCTGGTTTCTTGGAATGCTATGGTGGCTGGGTATGCACAGAACGGGCTAGCGGGGAAGGCTCTTGAGATGGTTCGTATGATGCAGGAATGTGGGCAGAGGCCCGACTCGATCACGCTTGTGACTGCTTTGCCGGCGTGTGCGGATCTTGGTTTTTTGAGGATCGGTAGGTCAGTGCATGGGTACAGTGTTAGAGCTGGATTTGAGGGACTTGTGAATATTTCTACTTCTATCATTGACATGTATGCAAAGTGTGGGGCAATTGTAACTGCTAGGTTGATGTTTGATAGGATGAGGATTAGGAATGTGGTTTCGTGGAATTCATTGATCGATGGTTATGTGGAGAATGGTAACGCCGAAGAAGCGATGGGGTTATTTAGGAAGATGTTGGACAACGGGGTTAAGGTCACAGATGTCACTATAATGGCAGCATTAAATGCTGCTGGAGAATTGGGGAATCTTGAACAAGGACGGCTTATCCATGACTTGCTGATGGAGGTCGGACTGGGGTCCAATGTCAATGTCATGAACTGTTTGATAACTATGTATTCCAAATGTAAAAGAGTTGATCTCGCAGAGGAAGCTTTTAATAATTTGCAGTCAAAGACTCTAGTTTCATGGAATACGATGATCTCTGGCTATGCACAGAATGGACGAGCTGAAGATGCTTTGGATTGCTTTTCCAAGGTGCAACACGTCTCTGGCTATGTACAGAATGGACGAGCTGAAGATGCTTTGGATTGCTTTTCCAAGATGCAACACGAGATTGTTAAACCAGATTCTTTCACTTTGGTTAGTGTAATGCCAGCTGTTTCTCATGTATCTGTCTCACGCCTGGCGAAATGGATACATGGAATTGCTATTAGGCTTTGGTTGGACAAAAACATTTTTGTGATTACAGCTCTCGTTGACATGTATGCAAAGTGTGGGGGCGTATACCTAGCACGAAAACTTTTCGATTTGGTGGACGAGAAGCATGTAACTACATGGAATGCCATGATAGATGGGTATGGAACTCATGGAATGGGGATCGCTGCTGTTGAGCTATTTGAAGAGATGAAGAAGAGCCCTATCCAACCAAATGACGTCACCTTCCTATGTGTTCTTTCTGCTTGTAGTCATTCTGGTCTTGTTGATGAGGGTCTGAAATATTTTGAGAGTATGAAGCAAGACTACAAGTTAGAACCCTGGATGGATCACTACGGCTCCATGGTAGACCTCTTGGGTCGAGCAGGAAGGCTTGATGAAGCTTGGGATTTTATCGAAAAAATGCCAATTGAACCAGGCATTAGCATCTTTGGTGCCATGCTGGGTGCTTGCAAGATCCATAAAAATGTCGTGTTGGGAGAGAAGGCAGGAAAGAGACTGTTTGAGCTTGAGCCACAAGAGGGAGGGTACCATGTCTTGCTAGCCAACATATATGCAACAGCTTCAATGTGGGAGGATGTAGCCAGGGTGAGAACCATGATGGAAAAGAAAGGACTGCAAAAGACTCCAGGTTGCACTTTCATTGAGTTGAAAAACAAGGTGCATACATTTTATTCAGGCAGTTCAAATCATCCTCAGGCCAAGAAGATATATGCAAAATTAGACGAACTGGTCGATGAGATAAAAGCTGCTGGTTATGTTCCTGACACTAATTCAATACACGATGTTGAAGATTATGTGAAGGTACAGCTTCTCAACACTCACAGCGAGAAGCTTGCCATTGCTTTCGGGCTTATAAACACTAGCCCTGGGACTACGATTCAGATACGGAAGAATCTTCGTGTTTGTGGTGACTGTCATAATGCAACCAAATTCATCTCACAAGTGACCAGACGACAAATCATTGTGAGGGATATGCATCGCTTCCATCATTTCAAGGATGGCCGGTGTTCATGTGGGGATTATTGGTAATTTAAATTTCTTTCTATAATAAATTTACATTATTCATCTTTTCAGCAATGGAAAATAATCACCCCGTAAGTATTAGCAAAAGGGTAGTACCTGAAGAATGTTGTCTGCTTTGCGGAATGAGCAATGGAAAGTAAAGAGCTGATGTGCAAGATTTGTCTGGCTTGTTCTCCATCTGTGGGTTGATTATTTAGTCGAATCGTTTTTTGGCATAACAACTCGTTTATGACAGATATAGGAGCGGGCCAATCTATCAAAAGCTGAGATCTTCCCCAAATTTTTAATCCCACTTTAGAATCAGAAGCAAATTTAACTTCACCCATGGAACCAACCACATTGTGACATGAATCCGAAACCTCTGATTGAATCCTCATGTGTTTGCAAGCATGCCACTTCGTGCATAAGCCTATCCAACCGTATTTTGTAGACTTTAGTTCATGGATGATGCACAAACTCTGATGATTTAAACAGCACAAAGGAGAATAACCAATTGATATCCAAACTATGTGGGAATTACATGAAATGTGCAGAAACTTCTGTTTACATTCGTCGAAGTCAATCACAACGTAAATAAAAGACAGAGAAATTTTCTGTAACACGTAATATTAATAACTCCCCATTATAGAACAAATAAATGGTCTTTTGGTCACAAGAAAACGATTGATTTATGCAAAGACAAGTGACTCAGAAGGAAATGAGATCATCCTTCTGCTGGTCCTTCTTTGGATCTTGCCCCTCCGACGTTGTGGCCCCTTTTTTTCCAAATATCATGTCATCAAGATCTCTAAGGATGGCATCTTCTTCACCTCCTACACGTGAAGCAGCTGGTTTTCTAACAAGAGCATCTTCCTTCATGACCCGAGGAGATTCATCGGGTTCCACAGCAACTGGTATCATTGCAGGTTCTGGTTCTCGCTGGACCATAGATGGCTTTCTCAGTTCTTCATACTTAGAGAGTGCCTTCTGAATCTCATCATTCACATTCAGGGCCTCAAAAAGCACGGCCTCATTATCACCAGCAGTCTCTATGATTCTTTGGATGGTGTACTGAGATTGGTGGCATTGTTGCACAAGAGTAGTCGTCAAGTCATCCTGCAACCAGACATATAAAATAATTCAAACTTTTATTGAATTACTATACACATGAGCTAACAGTATAATTGAAATATATGATAAAAATTTCAAAAAAGGTATTTACTGAAAATTCTCATTGGGTTCCAACATACTCGTGGAGAAATAGCTCTTCCCAAAATTCTCGACTACTATAAAGTAATCAACTCCAATCAAGGGAAGGAAAATGACAGATTGACAGGTGTATCAACAAGTTCCTTTATATTCATCGAAGTGGCATATAAAGGCTTCACCAAGATACCCAGGGTTTTATTTAACTTAGTGATAGAAGGTTTCACGATTAAAAAAGAGAGAGAACAAACACAACCTAGATTAAGGTCCTCTAATCTATTAAAATCAGGATACAACTCATTTCTAGCCTCAGCATCTTGTACTCTTTTCATATTCCATACTATGTTAAGCTTTATGCAATGCACAATCATTCTAATTAACATCAACACCATGAATGTGGGAACTTGTCAACAACCCCACTAGTGTTCTTAAGGTGTGAAATGCCTTGTTGACAAGTGTCAATTTATTCACCTAATTTGTGTTGAGACTTGAGACATACTGACGACAAACCTAGACAGGGTAGCAGGTGGTGGAGAATCCCACTAGTTGGGTTATCAAAGGGAAAGGAGGAGAAAACACAGGTATATATAAATAAAGGAGAAGAATACTGGAATAACTAAAAGTAATTTAACAATTATGGCCTACAACTGACAACCAAACACATTGAAGCCACATGTCACTCTGGAAAACTAGGAGCAGGCATTAGCGGCTGACAAAATGATAAGAACAAAGATAACAGCTAAAAGGAACACCAACTTCTGATAATCCACATGCAGATAAAATATGCACCTCAATTTCTCATTGTTCCTTTAATGTTTTATAAAAAAATCCATTAAAACCCAGATAAGCCATGTGCGACTTTTTCTTCAGAGAGCCCATACAAATGAAGAATGAACATAAAAAATAAAAATACAAGTGAAATACACTAATAAAAACAAAAGCTTAGATATAATTTCTGAACAAAGTTGCCACCTCATCCTAAGAAGTGCAGAAATATATGCCTACCTCCAAAACATCTTGCTGTGGGGAGGAAGACAAAACCGTTGACAGAAGTTCAATACTATTGCGAGCAATGTCAAATGCCTCTTTAGTCTGTTCGGCAGAATAATTTTGTATGGGAATATCAAGGTGGGCTTGCTGGGGGACATAAGTATTTGCTTCTCCTTCTGGAACTGACCGTGGTGGAGTAAATATAGGTGCCAAACTCTCATTGTCACGCCCAGGGAAGCGAATACCTCTAGATTTCAAACTCTACAAGATAAAACATTTATTTAGCCAAAATCAACCCACAAGAACATAGAACAAACTGGACTGTCTCACCCAACTAAGAAACATGATGTTCATTGTTGAGCTAATTTGCATCATCAATCATTATTGGAACAACCAATAAATAAACAACTTTTCTGCTAACCAGTCGTAAATGTTGAATAATTGAAAAAGGGGAATGCTCATCTTTGTTTTGAAAACTACATGTATGGACACTTTCCATATACACAGTGACACTGTAGGATTGAAAGCATACCTTGTATGTTTCCTCGTAAACAGGCAAATAGCGAAGTTCGGTTCCAGATTCTCCCCATGTTTCAATCATAATAAGGGCCTTGTTCCTATTGTTGACAACAGTCTGAGGATCATCGATTAACTTGACCATCTCATCAAGGACCCTTTCAGCAGCAACCTCTGAGAATGCCTTCTCACAGTTCTTCACAAGAGTTTCAAGGAGGACTAATGTGAGATACTGGACCCTAGGATTCTTCAGTATGATCCGCTTTTTGATCCCACGGATCAATTCAATACTGTTAATCTTATCACTGTTAATCAAATCACAAATCTCAAGATTTTCAGCCCAGTCGGGGGCCTCCAAGCCCTCTGAAGTCGCCTCTTCTACAATCTTATCAGCATGATTCTGACCCTGAAACAGTTCTTTCATCTTGAAGCTCACAGAGCTCACACCAGCTGTTACCTTCCGGCCCACCTCAGACCCACCGATCTTCAAACGTTCACCAAATGCACTAACTTTATCCATCAGGTTGTCAGCCATCTGCAAAACATCATATGATAAGGAATGACAATGGTAGACAATATTTGTCTTTGGAGGAACCAAGATCCTAGAATTTTCCTGAGTGCATTTCTTTCCCTTTTTTTTTTTTCTTTAGAGAAATTTATTACATACAAAAGAGGAAAACAGAACAACAAACCATAAGCACAAACTGATAAAAGATAATTGTGACTCGAACCTATTAGGCCAGTGACTTTATTCAAAGTATGATATGGTTCCTTTCACGTTAATTGTCACCATTGCTTATTGATATCAACAAGGTATGGATCACCATAACGGAAATTAATTTACAATTCAGGATTTGATCATAAACATCTCCAACCATCAAGCAGTGATAAAAAATTACTACAGGGGTAAGTAATTCCTAATTATGACATAATCAACAAAAAGATGTTGGAAGTAGTCAAACATGAATACCCTACCAAAACTTGATAGATGAAAGATGTTCAAGGTAAATATGAATGGATAGATCAAATGTAAGTTTTAGAACTTAAGCATAATAAGCTTTGTCTATCAAATGAAAATAACAATCTCCACTAAAATGCATATTATCTATGTATCCATTATATTGAACCAACAAGTGACAGTTCCAAACTTCCAGCCATCAATGAAGACCATACCAATAAATTGTTAACCATGCCTAGAAGCAAAACCTAAAGTCATTTTAGAATCAACACCTCAACAGATCAAAGAAAACATGAATTTTAGTGTAGCAATTTTATTAACAATCCAATTGGCTATAAGCAAGTTGAGATGGAAAACTCGACACTTTTCAAATCCTAAATAGAACCGACACTGTGATAGATGTTTAAACCGCTCTATTTCGCTCCAGGTATATTCACATAAAAAATTAACACAATGTCATTAAACAGAAAAGTGTTACACAATTTAAAAGACAGATAGACAAGCACTACGGAAATTAATCGAACCTACAAAGCAACAACTTATGATCACTGAAATTCCTCTAAATTTGAGAAAAATCCTTCACTCAGATGGTAGAAAAAACCTACAAAATTAGGGTTTCTTAGTTGCAGTCCCTACTATAACACCTTCAAACAATCAGCGCAAATGCCCTGAACCGGTCAGCAGTGGATGTCATCACACACTGAATCTAAACTCCAAAACATAATGACCGTCGGCGAAAAGCACCATTTAAATTAGAGGAAAAATAATCAAATTCAACCACCCAAAAACATCCCCGAGCTGCCAAATGCCCAAACAACTAAAAAAACGTCAAACCAAACACGACCCACACAACAATTTCCACGAAACCCACCAGATCCCAAAATAAAGCTTCCATCTTTGAATCGAAACAACGTCAACAGCAACAACCCATCAAAAAACTGAACAAAAATCAAAACTTTGGAAAACGATTGCCACCAACATCAGAAAAAAATCACCTTGCGCGGTATTTCACAAGCCTCTTAGAGATAAAACAGCAGCGGACTGAGAGTTTCTTTTCCTTCTTCTTCTTCTCTTGTGATCTCTTCTTCTTCTTCTGCCTAGGGGGGTTGGTGTTTACAGAGTTTTGCTTTAATCCCGTACTTCCACTAACATATCTATATTTAATTATTTGGATATTTAAGAAAGCAACATATTGAAATATACATGCCGTTGGCTAATAGTACGTTCATTCTTGGCCGTCCGATCGGGATGGACGAGTCTTTGTTGTGCACGTCGGGAAAGGTAAACGGGTTCCAGTTCTGCGTTTTTCCCCTTTTGTAAGATTTCTTCGGCCGGTTGGTGTAGATACTAGATAATTGCTCTGTTCCTCAGGAACAACTTATATATTGTCTAGATTACGTATCATGATAACAATGTCGAACAGATTTTCATGAAAAGAAGTGTAGAAGTATGCCTGTAATTATGTACCAGAAATGACATTAGTCTCAACAACAAAAAAATGCATCGCGAAAATAGAACTCACAGAAACCCTTGTCGTTGTCGCCACCCCTCTCTCTCTCTGGCAATCTGCCTCATCGCTATGGCTCTCGATCTGGCATGTTCTTGCAACAGGCCATCGAGTTTAACCGAGGAGTCTTCAAAGCGCGACTGCTGGAGGACGACGACCTCCCGAAGGTGTCGATCTAGAGCGCTCGACGGCGTCGAGTTAGATCTAGACCCCGGACAGGTACGCAGCCCATCATTCCCTCCCGGTAAGTAAGCAGTCCTGGGAAGCTCCTTACTTCCCCCCTTTGACACCAGGAGTCGGTCTGGCCCCCTTTTGGGATTCAGTTCTCTGAATCATTGGATACTTCCTTCCCCTGAGGTCTTCCAACTTTGTTCTGTTAGTCTAAATGTAACATATTTTGATAGTTCTTACTACTACTTTCCTTACTTGCGTAATATTGATGTGATTATTGATAGTTTCATATGTGTTAAAGAGATTTATCCTTATTGGTTCAATAATTTTGTTTGTTGTCATCTGAATGAAGATCTGAGATCTGACTATACTTTCAGCGAGTTTATTCATCTCTCGGTAATTTTTTATGTACCCCTTTTGCTCCTTCTCTAGTAAGGGAAACAACCTAGCGCTATTACCGCTCCGGTTCCGGCACGGACTTCGGTCTCGAGTCCCTCATGTCATGATCCGACGATTCACAGTGATTTAATTGTAGGTTCTGATTTGTTAATTTCCGACTCTGATCTGGTGTTTTCCACTACCGCACCGACTGATGAGATTTTGCCGGTGGGCTTTCGTCGGAAAAGCTACAGCTCCGTTTGTCTCTAGGAGACGAAGGGTCGATACTCTTCTCTAAGCTCTGACACTTCCACCATTAATCCTTCTACAGTCTCGAGCTCCGTGTGGGACTTCTCTTTGTACCGTCGCCCAACATTTATTGCGAAGTAGAAGGGTTTTTCCTCTTATTCTCCTTTTTGTCAGGGTAATCACCCTGGTAATAGTCATTATAGTAATGACTTTTCGTTATCCTCCTCTAATCCCCCCGTTAGCGATCTTACATGGCAGCTTAACCCTTGGAGCAATTTGAGCGAGCTGACTGGCACCGCCGCTTCTCTAACAAAGGTTGTCAGGCCTTCTCTGACAACAGCTGCTCCTAACGATGTGTATCGTCGCCCTGTCTTCTCCAGCATTAATGGCCAGGAGGTTCTCTGTGAGAACAAACATTCTTTATCTCCCTCTCCCCTGACAAACATTAACTACTCCGGGTCTTATCGATCCCCCATCTCTGGCAAGAAGATATGCTTTGACAAACATGATCCTGTCCCTGTCCCTCTTCCCCACGGCTCTCATTTTGCCTTTCTAACTTCCCCCTGCTTATATTTCAAAAAAATTCCGGTGCCAAACCTCTCGTTCTCACTGGTCCGGAGATTTTGAAGAAGAAGGGTGGACTACGATAAAAAGCAAAAGGGCTCACACGCCTCTGGTAAGTTACTGTCGCGCGAATGGTCGTTGTTTCACCTATGGCCTTCGTGGCCACTCAAAAAAATATTGTAGATATTCTGGTGTTTGCTACAAGTGTAACTCTCCCTCACATTCTGTAGCAATCTGTAAATTTTTTCAGGCACAGGATCCCTCTTCTTTTTCAGCTACTAATATGGCGGGTCTCTCCCCCCACAACCCTACTATTATTCCACCTCTGACGAGACCTGTAATCTCTTCCTCTCTCTCTCTTACTGTGCCATTGTCACGGCGCACTCGTTACAACTCACCAAGGAGTCCTTAGAACAACACATCTCTAGTACTTGGCCTTCTACCTCTACAGTGGAAGTGAAGGACTTTTCCCCATGTAAGTTTCTCTTGAAATTCCAGTCACCTCAGGCTAAAATTGATACTCTTAACCTTTTTGGATCCTCCTTCCAAGCCCTCTCTACATCCTTTATATACTAAACCCCTAACTCCAATGTAGTCTTACTCTGAGAGAGGAAGGACTCTGGATTAGGTTAGAAGGGATCCCCCACCACCTATAGTCCATAGAAGTCTTCTGTCTTATGATTTCAGAGTTTGCTGACCTCCTAGAGGTTGACCTGTCCATTGATCGGGTCAAATATCAGGGTTAGGGTTCTGCAAGAATCCGGGTTAGGGTTCTGCAAGAATCAGGGTTAGGGTTCATCAAGGAAAGGAGTTACCTGACACGATATTTTTTGCATTTGGTAGAATCGTTTACCCTATCAAATACAGACGTAGCTGAGATATTTGTACTCCTTCCTATACTAATGTGCAGCCTGCTCCTTCATGGCCCAACCAGAAGTCTCAAAACCCTGATCCTAGAGGCCTCAATCCCACTAGGAAGCCTTTTTAAAACAATAAGGGTTGGAGAGGTGGAAAAAGTAGAAAAGTGTCCAAAGGAGGCAAAAACATCTGGACTAGGACCTCCCCTTTATCTACACAATTCACTCCTTCTGTAAATTCTACTGGTCTTCTACCCACTCCTATCTCTTCTGATGGCTACCCCAATACTTCACCCTCCCTCTCTGCTGAGGCCATACCTACTGTGGCTAACCAGGCGGCAGAGATTTCTACTACAATGGTCACTTCCAAGTTTGTGGAGGCTGAGCTCAAGGCTAGGAATATATCGAGGGTCAAATTCAAGAAAATCATAGCGATTTATGACTGCCTGGAAAATGACGACCTGAACATTACTAATCCTGAGGCTCCAACATCTCTTCCAGCTACTCCAGTATATGCTCCAGGTTATTTATCGTAGAATTCTCCTATTCTTTCTACCTATAATACTCTCAATCATTCTGATTACATTGTTCATTATGATAGTGCTTAATTAGATGACACTGTAATGACCTCTAATTCATCATCAGCTAACTATGTGACTGAGGATCCTCTGCACTGGGATTCCTATGCACAATTTCATGTCTTCTGTGATAAGATTGGAATACACCTCAATTCCTTGGAGGAAGTCAAACAACTGCTTAACCAAGTTAAGATAGATCAAGATAAAGTACCAATCAATTTATAGGACAATTGTGCCAATGGGGAGGGGTCATCCTCTCCTCGTTTTCCCCATAATGCCTAATGATTATTGCAGCTTGGAATATTAGAGGATTGGATACTAGTGACAAAGTTAGAACAGTACGAAGCTTTATTATACCTAATAAATGTGACTTGATCACCATTAGTGAAACCAAGAAGGAATCTTTCACCCAAGGTTTTCTACATTCATTAGGGGGAAAAAGATTAACTCCTGGCTCCACCTCCCCTTTGTTGGAGCCTCAGGAGGCATTCTCATTGGTTGGGATAATAGGATACTGAAACTTAAGAGTAAACTTTCTGCAGTCTACAGTTTATCTTTAAATTTCACAAATTATAAGGATGGATTTGATTGGTGGTTTATAAGGATATATGGACCCTGTGAAGGAAATCTAAAGGAAGATTTTCTTGAGAAATTACAAAACCTCTACACTTTGGTTAATAAGAATTGGGTTCTTAGTGGTGATTTTAATATCACCAGGTTTTCTCATGAACATTCTGCCCGGCCCAGAACAAATGTCCACATGAGAGGCTTAAATGTTTTCATTGAAAATAATTACTTAGTAGATCTTTCCCCCAATAATTATTCCTATACCTGGTCAAACTTCCAGTCTAACCCAACTATGGTTAAACTTGACCGATTCCTCATTTCCTTAGATTGGTCAGGTATATTTCCATATGCTTATTGCTAGGGGAAAGCAAGAGTTATCTCCGATCATATTCCCATTATATTGGACACAGCCCCACCTGATTGGGGGCCTACTCCATTCAAATTTTAAAAATCATGGCTTCTTGTTGATGGATTTGAGCAATACATTCAGGATTGTTGGCAGACATCCAATTACTCATATCACTCATCTACTTCCACAACTACCTTTACCTACAGACTGAAACATTTGAAACAAAACCTTAAAATCTAGGCTGGCCCAATCAGGGAGGAGAAAAGTCACAGATTAAAATATATAGAGTCCCAAATACAATATATTGATGAAATAGCTGAAACCTCTATTCTTACCAATGAGATCTGGGAAGCAAAAAAGGCATTTAGATTATAATACTTAACACTCTTAAAGGAGCAAGAAACCTATTGGAAACAGAAATCCAGAACTCAATGGTTAAAAGAAGGAGACTCAAATACAATCTTCTTCCACAACATGGTTAAATGTCATAGGAGGGTTAACAACATCTCTTCCTTGTTAATAAATAATGTCCTGACTAACTCCCCTAAGATAATATGTAAGGAATTGGAATCTCATTTCCTTTTGCTCTTTAACAAACAGGAAGGAATCAGGGTCTCCTTAAAATGAGATATCTTAGTCCTAATTAAGATACTCCATTCTGATCTTCTAGAGCTACATTTCACTGAAGAGGAGATAAGGAAGAATGCTTTTAACCTTCCTGGTGATAAGGCTCCTAGTCCAGATGGCTTCCCTCTGACCTTTTTTCACCATTTTTGGAATCTCCTAAAAACAGATATCTACAACATCTTTCCGGAACTTCACTCCTCAAGTGATCCTGAATTCGTTGCCCCTTTCAACCAGACTTTTATTGCTCTAATCCTAAAGAAGAATGGTGCTCTACTTATTAAGGATTTTAAACCTATTAGTCTGGTGAATAGTATTTATAAGATCATCACTAAAACCTTGGCTACCAAATTATCTCCAGTTCTGAATTTGGCAATAGATCAAACTCAATGTGTCTTTTTACTTGGTAGATCAATTGGTGATTGCTTTCTTGTAGCTTAAGAAATTCTACATTACATGAAAACCCACAATATACCTGGATATATTCTAAAGTTGGACTTCGAAAAGGTCTTTGATAATATCAATTGGGATTTCCTTTTGGATTCCCTTAAAGGCCTTGGATTTGGACAGAGATGGATATCCTAGGTAAAAAAGTGCATATGTACTGCTAAATTCTTTATCTTGGTAAATGGATCTCATAAATGATACTTTGGTACATATAGTGGATTAAGGCAAGGAGATCCTATATCCCCCTTACTATTCCTTATAACTACTCACACTCTAAATCGTATGTTGAATCTGGCATAGATTAATCACCTTATTTTTGACATACAATTCCCACATGGGGGGCCATCTGTGGTTAATATCCAGTATGCAGATGATACTATCTTGTTTTTATCTGATAGTAGTGAAAATATGATTAATATTAAAAGAATTTTGTGTTATTTTCAAACTTGCTTTGGATTGAAAATTAATTTCCAAAAATCCTCACTTACTGGTATTGGGGTAAGTCAAAGCTCCATTGATAACTACTGCGCTATGTTAGGCTGTGGATCAGCTGATTTACCAATTATATACCTTGGTTTACCCTTGCATTTCAGAAGAGCCACCTATAGGGACTGGACCACAGTTATGGAGAGAATTTCTACAAAACTTACCCTATGGAAGACAAAGAACCTAAGTTTGGGCGGTAGATTGACTCCACTTAATGCAGTCCTCTCTGCAATCCCTACCTATTATTTATTTGTCCTGCACTTGCCAACTAGAGTGGAGAAGGAAATCGATAAAATTAGAAGTAGATTTCTATGGAATTGTTTCTCCCCTAACTAGAAAGGCATACACTTAGTGAAAATGGGTATCTCTGTGTAAAGACAAAAAACAGAGAGGCTGGGGAATCATCAACATAAGGAACTTTAGCTTAGCCTTAAAAACCAAATTATTATGGCAGCTTATATTTGATAAACACCAAATGAAATGGAAAGAACTTGTTAAGGTGAGATATCTTAATACCACCTGGCCAGGTACTCTACTCAAGTCCTCAATAAATAAAGGCTCTCCTCTGTGGCAAATATTGAAATCTTGTTTTGGTATTCTCAATTGTTTCTCTTCCTCCCAGATTCACAACGGTGTAAACACTATATTTTGGGAAAATAAATAGTGGAATGGTGTGAAATTAAAGTTTCACCTTCCTGAACTATTTAATGCAACCAAATATAAAAAAGCCTCTTTAAAGGATATCATGGATCTCTATAGATTTAACTTCCATAAACTATTTGATTATACTAAGATATCTTCAGCTACTCTTTCACTTCTTCAAACCCAGGTAGAAGTGCTTGACTCCATACTCCAATCTGTCTCTTTGGTGCCAGATGACGACACCCTGCTTTGGCTACCAAACCATACTAATATTTTTTCAGTAAACTCTTGTTACAAAACTTTAAATGATGGAGGCATGCGTTTCTCCTTATATAGCAATATTTGGTGCAAATGGATACCCTTAAAGTTAAGTTGTTCTCTTGGTTAGTACTAAACAATAAAAACTTGACTAAAGATAATCTTGCCAAAAGGGGTTGGAATGGTTCTTGTACCTGTATTTTCTGCAATATGCAACATGAAACTAATATTCATTTGTTTATGAACTGTCCCTTCATATGGCATATTTGGAGATTTTTTCTTA
>JAMKQA010015912.1:0-27238 GCA_024699735.1 Posidonia australis
TTGATTTTCTCTTCCTTGCTTCTTGCAAATAACATCTTCTAGACATTTGGCACACATTTTAACACAACTTAGGCCATGCATCATTTACATTTAGGCACTTATCCATGCATTTTATTTCTGTTTTCCTCACGTTTATATCTCTATATGGCAAGCCGGCATCCTGTGCCTTTCCTTCATGGATTTCTTTCTCCACTCGGTCTTCAGAATTTCTTATCCTTTATCCGATTTGATTGGTCTTGATCTTACATTGCACATTTTTTGATTTGATTTGGATTTCATCACCCAAGGGCGTACATTAACAAGCCTGAGGGCCGACATTTGTCCCTACCACGGATTATTTTCCCCCTTTTTGATTTTCACGACTTTCTCATGATTTCATGTGGATTTCTTCTCAGTTTTCTCGCACTGTCCTGCACATCTATCCAGTCTTGGCATGGCATACGTATTAGCGTGATTAGAGCATGACCTAGGTTTAGCAAACATTCACCTAGCCGTTAGCAAGCAATTGGACTAGAAAGACCGAGTTTCTCGGGTGTACGAGGGTGTCTAACACCTTCCTCGTGTGTAATAGGAATCCTTACCCATCCTCTAGTTAATAGACATCCAGCCTTCATATTTGCACCTTAGGCATTCATCTTTTTTTGTGGTTTTCCTCGTCTTTTGCTTAGAAGACTAGGTGGCGACTCCTTTTCTTTTCTTTTATCTTTCCATGCGCCTTCGCCATCTTGGCATGGCTGTGAACTCCTTCCCTCTGGCGCGACCCCGCACCGGGACCTCCCTCGGGTCGACATGGTCACATGTTAAATAAAAATGCAAGTAAAAGACACAAAGCATGTTGCATGAATCAACATCTAGAAAGCATGCATCTTCACCTCTCCTTTGTTCTCCCACAATTCAAGAAGGATAATCCCAATTTCTCATTCTATTGCTTTGGAGTGGGGCAAGTTGTCAATCTGTCCCCTCTTGTCCATGGTCGTGTCGGTGTTAGTAGAGGGTACAACCCATGTTTTGGTAGGGTCGAGGCTCCTAATGCACCACTCATTCACCACCTGTAGTTTGGAAAGGATTTAAAATGAGAGCCTTACTTTCTACCTTGAGTCAACCCATTACCCATGTGAGAGTCTCTATCGGACGGTCCACTCAGGAAATGCATTATGAGAGAGCACAAACTAGGGCATTCATTTGCATCACGTGCCATTAATGCCACTTCAATCTCTTGCATCGTGCCTTTGTTCTAGGCTCTAACACTTGTTATTGTTTTTGCCTGTTTGCAAGTAGGTGCATGGTCCTCAATCAAGAGCTTGAGCGCCACTTTCACGAGTGGTCACTAGTGATCTACTTTCCTTCTTGAGTTACTTGTCATTTCCGACAATATCTCATCTTAGATCTTATGCTTCAGCTTTTAGCCGCAGCCCTATTTGTACTCACTCACAGTCCACCATGGCCTAGCAAACTAGTGAGCCTAATCCCACTATTACATTGTAGGACATCCCACTTTTGGTCCCTCTTTCTCTCACTTTGACTTATACTACTTCTCCTTCCCCTCAAGCTTTCCAATTCAGGGTGCGTGGTGATTCTATACCTACTTTGGGGCATTGGCATACCTTTGCCGATTAGGTGTCTATCACCGAGTCCATCACAATGACCGTCACTTAAGCTTCGAAAACACTGTCAACTCCTCTTCCTTCCCTGGGCCTTCCAATTTTAGGAATCCACTCTAATGCAGTTGCTTCCCCTTGAGGATCACTCCCTATTGGGCATTCTACCTTCGAGCCCCCTTTGATCACCATCCCATTGCCATCAGACTTGTCCATCAATGAGTCTTTCGCGATGCAAGTGCTACATTTGTTGGCTCTCGCATAGATGTTGTGGTGCATGGCTCTTACTCTTGATCCTGCTTCATTCTCCATTCTATGACCCTTGAGGTTTTGATGCAACCCACTTTAGCTATACAGGCTCACCCCACTTCACATCCATCCTTATCATTGCCCCAGCATCTCACAACTCTGGCAATGGTGGTGGCATCTCTGCCTCCTACACTCTCACAACACTTTACACAACATTTAACTCCATCATCTGGTGGCCAACTCCTTTGTTGGATAGGAGTGTAGCAACCATTGAGTCCATTGCACGAAACCATGCTAGTGTAACAACTGCTGCCCTAATGCACTCAACCTTACACTACACAGCATGCTGTCTATCCATCTACTATGCATCAAATACAGGCCCTAGCATGCATGCCATTACACTCTGCACCCATGCACAGGTACATTGGCCCTCACACTATGACACTAGATTGTGCAATGGTGGATTTAGAGGAGCACCTAGTTGCAACCAATACGGCGTACATGTCACTTTCCATAACTACACTAGTCTCGATAGCAATGACCACAGACACTCTCCTCACCACAATGGGTGATCTAGAGAGAGCATTTCGTCAAGTGCAAGGCAGGGACCACCAATCCTACCAATTCTAGGACCTCTACTACTTTCCAAAGGCAATACTTCTTCCGAATTTTCATAACCCAAAATTTGAAAAATATAATGGTAGAGGTTGCCTTATATCGCATTTGAAGGCATATTGCGGAGACCTTGCTCAGCTTCAAGGTGATGATAGGTTGCTAATCTACCTATTCCAAAAAGTCTCACGAGGCCAACCCTTAAATGGTTTACCTCACTCAATATGGCTGCCATCAAGACTTGGAGTAACCTCTCTCGAGTGTTCATGGAGCAGTACTCCTTTAACCTTGAGTTAATCCCTAAGTGCGAGGATCTAGTAGCAACTTGGAAGAAGCCCCATGAACCATTCAGGGAGTATGTCAGTAGTTGGTGTGTCCTAGCCTCCTAGGTTAAGGATAGGCCTGTTGATGAGGAGTCTATTGAAATCATCATCAAGGGAGCGCAACCACTGACTCAGGCTTTGCTAAGCATATAGCTCGTCACTAGCCTTGCATCATTGTTAAAGGCTAGCACTCACGTGGAAAGCTCATTGTGAGATGGAAACTTCCCCACACTCACTACATTTGCTAGGTAGGCTTGCACCTCCAACAACAACAACAAGGGCGACAACAACAACAATAGTTCCAACACTAGCTACTCCAAGAAGCTTGCTATTGCTTATGTCGATTTTTCAATAGCGCCATCTAATGCAGTGAGACAGCCAGGCCCTACTCAGTTTGCATCTTCACCAAGCTATCCACACACTACACAGACATCCACCGTCAAGTCAGTGCATCATGTTGCACCAGCTTGGCAAGGAAAGCAACCAAAACAGAGGCAAGGCCATTGTACTGAAAGGGACTTCACTCCATTGGGTGAGCTGTTGAGTGCCATTTTTTCTAAGATCGTGTCATTATTGAGGCTCCCAAACACTCGTTTGCCATCAAACCCACTTCCACATTGGTATGACACGAGCTTGTACTGTGATTATCGTTGAGCCATGAGGCACTTGATTGATAACTGCCACACAGATATCGTTCAGAATCTGATCGACATTGGTGTCATTGTTGTCAGCATGTAGGAGGAAGCTCCAACATAGACACCTACACCAACATGGCCATACCATAGCATAGTTAGCCTACTCTTGTCTGAGCATGCAGGCCTTAATGATTCTAGGACCACGAGGGTCTATCTCCTCTCTCCTATCTCCCCTATTTCTAGCCATTCCTTAGGGAACCTCTCTGATCTCAATGGTTTTGTCTCCCCTCTTGCTTCTCCCTATCGACACTTGTGGAGGTAGAACTGACCATTTGTGTGGATCAATTGTCTGACAAACCAGCATGTATGACTTCTACTCCTATGCTCTAGCAATGGGCTCAACCCAGCATTTGCCAGTTTTCCATGCACCAATCAAACACTAGTTGTGCATACACCTTGGATCCTAGTGAGAGGCACAGGCTAGTAACTCCAACAGTCTCAACAACAGCCCCAATAGTTCCAGTAGTTCAACCCGTAGTTTTAGTAGTCTCTACGGCGAGCAACAGTACAATGCAGCATGGCCAACAGTGGTAGTAGCATAGTCGACAACAATAGAGCGGCATGTAACTGGAATCAAAGTAGTGTCCTTTTACTAGTTTCTTCCATGTTTACTTTTCCTTTCAAAATAATAGAAAAACCGAAAAAAATATAAAAATTTAGAAACTCAAGAAAATTCCAAAAAAAATCAGAAAAGCATAAAAAACAAAAACATCTTGCATGCAAACAACATCTACTCGATGACGAAAATTAGAAATTGAGTCTTCTTAGGAGGAGAGCTGCTCCTTAGTAGATACTACCCAAACAATTAGGCATGTGAGGGAGCCACCATCCATGAAGAGCAAGATGAAGTGTCCAAACCTTGTAAGAGCCCTACACCTCCAAGCGGGAGATAAATGCAAGGTGACTAAATGAATGAGCCAAAAAAGCATAATGTGCAAGAACATAAAACAACAAAGAAGAAAGAAGTTGCAGACAGAAGTTAACCCAAGAGCAAGCGACGTGTGACATAGCTTTACCCCTATGACATACCTTGAAGACGAGTTGGAGTATGCACCTGGGTAGCCTACATCTTCAAAGGAACTAGCCACCCCTCTCCTTTAGGAAAAGCCTCCAGCCCAAACCAAACACTTATTACCTCCAAACTAGGGATAGAGTGAAACCGTACCTCTAAGAGAGAGCAAAAGAAAATGTCAAGGAGCTCGAAGATGTGGGTGTAGGGCCCCAAAAAGTTTGGCATGGAGCCTGAATCGTAGTGAGCCTAAGCACCACCATAGGCTAGAGAGAGCCACCTACAGTGTGTGAGTCCTAGTAGGGTCTATTTTGTCAAGGGCATCCTCATTCTTTCTAGCAAACACAAAGTTTTCCAGTGTAACTATGACCATGCCGGTGGAACCCTTGCACGGCTCTCCTCCTATCGGGTGCGTGGAAGTACATGAGGAGACCCGATATGATCATGACGAAGATGGTGAATCCGGAGGAAGAGACTAGACCCGGAAACACCAATGGAAGATAAAAAGGATAAGGAAAGGAATTGCCACCTAGTCTTTTAATGGAAAGATGAGGAAAACCAAAAAACACAAGAAAACTGGGAAGCAAACAAGATGAAAAATGTATGTGTGTGCTCCGTGCCTAATGGATAATGCACAAATGAATGCAGGCTAGAGTTAGGGTAAGGATTCTGGTTACGCATGGGGAAGGGGTTAGGCACCCCCATGCGCCCGAGAAAACTTGATCTTTCTAGGTTTCCCTATTGTTAATGGTCTATGGATGTATGCTTGCTTATTCTAAATGATCATGCTAAATATGACTAGAAAACATGCCAAATCATAGAAAGAAATGAAATAAAGGGAAAAAGTTAATCCGAGGGTCAAATGTAGGCATTGAGAATGCCACTTTATTGTACACACTTGGGCGATGAGGAATATTGTGAAAATCATCTCACAAATCATTAGAAAATGGGGTAAATCTGAGAAAATCAAAAAGGAGAAAATAATCCTCATTTTGGGACTATGTCGGCTTTGTCAAGCCTTTTAGTATACGCCCTCGAGCAATGGAAAGCCAAAACAAATCTAAAGGCGAAAACCGAGAGAAATCTAGGAAACGACAAGAAAGCCAAGCTATAAACAAGCTAGGAAAAGCGTGCACAAAGCAAGGAAGGAAAGGCAAGAAAACTTGTGTGGAAAGATGTAAAAAAATGTGCAAAATGCATATGTGAGTGTAAATAGTGAGAATTCTAGGGGCCTTTGTGTAGAAAACCCAAATTATGATTAAAACTGATATTCTGAAGTCCAAATCATCAAAAATACATAGGAAAACACATTCTATGCAATTATGAAGAAATTTGGGGTTAAATGTGCAATCCTAGTCAAAATGAAGTTTCAAAATGCAATTCTACCACTAAAACATGCATTTAATGCAATTCAGTGGAAATTCAGAGTAACATATGCAAGAAAAATGATTCAAGAAATTTCAGGGGCAAAATAGTCATTTTAACCTAGAAAACAGGCATTCAGAGTGAAATCTGTGAAGTACAGGGGTTAAAATGAAAATTTCCTAGCAGACCAAAGCATCCAGAAAATTTCCAGAAGAAATCAGGGGTTAAAATGTAATTTAACAAGGAAAAATATGCTTCAGAGAAGTTTTCAATAAAATCTAGGGGTTAAAGTGCAAATTAACCAAAGAAACATGCATTCTGGAGAGTTCCAGAGGAATACAGGGGTCCAAATGCAATTTAACCAGCATAATGTGCATTCTGGACAATTTTAGAACAATACAAGGGCTTTTATGTAATTTTCACAGAAAAAAGTACACTTATCTGGAGGAGCTTCTTCTCTTCTCTAGGAGCTAAATGGAGGAGGATGGAGCGGCAGAGAGCTCCGACGGTCGTCGACAACTTCTTCTCTAGTGAGCGGCGTTGCTGCAATGATCGGGAGCTCATGGCACGGTTCCAAGGGGCCCGGAGTGCTCGATGCATGTTGTGGAGTGTTTCTGGACGATCGGGGGGGCTCAAAGCTGCGGGAGGTGCGGCATCTTCTTTGGCTCCGATCATCTTCTCCGACGACGGCAGAATATGGCTTCTCCAGTGATCTTCGGGCGGAGCTATCTAGACGCGATAGAGCGGCCCGCCGGGAGCAGAGGAGCATGAGGAAGACCAAGGGAGGAAGATAGGATGCTACTAGGGGCTAGGACCGTGCCCTGGGCCACCCTCCCACCTATATCTCCAGAAAACGGCGACGGCGAGCTCCAGGGAGAAATTCAAACCTCTGAATTGCTCGAAATCAATCCAGAAAGAGAGCGGGGAACCTAGGAAGCTACAAACAAAGTTAGAAGTGGTCAGAAAGGGGCGTACCTAGCCTGATGTCGCGAATCTACCTCTGCAGCTCACCGGAGCACAGAAATTCTCCTCCTCCTCTCTCTGCAAACCTTCCTTTCTCTTTGGAATCCTCTGCAAACCGGGGCCTCTGGATCAAGGAGTGGCCCACTGGGCTGCTCCTCCTTCTTCCTCCTCCTCCTCCCTGAGCACCCCTGCCCTAGAGGAGACCATCTGGCCACCCGTGGACCCGTTGCCCTGTCGTAGTAGCCACAGCCTTGCCATCGTCATTGACCGCCGTCGAAGAAGCACGAGGTACACAGACACCGCCGCTCCACACTGTCGCTCCAAGGAGCTCTGCCACCTCACCACGGACGCTTCTGCACCGCCACGTCACCGTGTGGACCACCGTAGCCCCCAAACGACTCGCCGCTGTCATCGCCGCCAACGCAGAGGCGAGAGGAATGCCTCGGCCTTCCCTGGACCTCGCTACTGCCTCTTGGAGTTCCGTTGTGGTTCATTGAAGCTTCCCCAACCATCGTCGCACCGCTCCAGTCGCTGGGTCATCGTCGTCACCTTCCCCGGCGTCGATAGAGTGCCGCACCGGAGCATAAGGTGGGGGGAGATCCTCAGGCCTCCCCAACCCCTTCCGACGCGTCAGAGTTCATTGCCGTGCCTTGCTCCTGCGTCCGGGGCTACCGCTCACCTGCCTCTGCCGTTGGGCCGTCGCTGGATCATCGCCGGAGGGAGAACGCTGATGATCCTCCAGCGATCTTCGAATAGAATTAGTTTAGGTCCAGGCCGCTTTAGTTCTGGGTTTTTATATTTAAGTCCTTAGATTATTACGTTTAGGTCCTTCTTCATTTAATTTAGGTCCTTCTTTTTACATTTTAGCCCCTGTAGTCTTAAAATACTTTTAGTTCTTTTATTTTCTCTGTGAGATTTGCATATAATCCCCTACATATTTAGATTTTTTCATTATTAATGAATTCAAGTATGTTTTATCACATCTAGGTCCTTGGAACCATGATTTCTTTACACTTAAGTCCTGAACATTTGCATTTAGCCCTTGAAACTTTTTAAAATAAGTTTTTCTGTGAAATTTGTGTTCTGAACCCTAAAGGATTTAAAAATCACACTAACCATCAGTAAAATTGAATTTTTATCACATTTAAGTCCTGAGCTTTTGCAATAAGCCCTAGAGTTTTCAAAAATGAGTTTCTTCTTGGAAATTTTGCACATTAACCCTAATAAATTGCATAATCACACTGATCATTATAAAATCCCATTTTTTATCACATTCAGGCCCCTGGAATTTTGTACATATTCCCTGAATCCTTAATAAATCACTCGTGAACATAGAGAATTTCCCCTTAGGTTAATTTTAAATCCATTATTTACGATTTTAAATGTTTTCTTGCATATTTTTGATATTTTTCACTTATTGCATTTTTTTCATTTAATCATAGATTCCACTTGAAAATCATGCTTTCACTGCGAATTGACCTTTAGTCTCACATTTTAATCACATTCGCACTTATTTGTGAATTTTGCACTTTTAACCCTAAGTTTTCAGGAAATTACCCAAGTACAATTTTCATACATGTCATTGCCACATGCACATTTGATCCATCATCTTCATGTTAGAATAGAAGTCATGAATACACTTCTGATCCAAATTCTCATCCTTTTGTGAATTTTGCATTTTAGTCCTCGTGTTTGTCCTTTATTATGTTTACATCATTTTATTGTTTTTCCCTCCATGTTTTCTTACAAATAACACTTTCTAGATGTTTTGTACACATTTTGACATGACTTAGATCATGCATCATCCCCATGCATGCATTTATCACATTTAGCCATCCAAATGACCAAGTTGCCCCTGTGTCACTAATTCATTCGCATGCATTTTAATTTTCGCACTTAGCCTTTCATAATCCTTGTGCAAGACATCCCTTAGCATTTTTTACACATTTGAGCATTTATTCATCCATTTCATATAGTTTTCATCATATTTGTGCATTAGTCCCTCCTTTTTAAGGGAATTCACATCACATATGTTTCTTTCTTGGATTTTTCTCGACTTTGTTTTCTGAGTCCCTCACCCTACATTCGATTTGATTCTCTTTAATCCTACATTTCGGATTTTTTTGGTTTGATTTGGATTTCATCGCCCGAGGGCGTACACGAACTGACTAAAAGGCCCACATTGGTCCATTTGCGGTTTATTTCTCCTTTCTGAATTTCACGACTTTTCCCTAATTCCGAGGACTTAGGTCAACTCCACTGTCTATTTTTTTGATGTTAGCATGGTTTTCCGAGGTGTTCCTTTCAGAAACCTCATCATTTCATGTGATTTTCTTTGTTGTGTCGCATTTTGTGATTTCATGTGGATTTCTTCGCAGCTTTCGCACATCATCTTGCACATTGATCTAATTTTGTCATGGCATACATGTTAGCATGCTTAGAGCACGATCTACGCTTAGCAAACATTCATCCGGCTTTTAGCAAGCGATTTAGACTAGAAAGACCGAGTTTCTCGGGCGTACGAGGGTGCCTAACACCATCCTTGTGCGTAATAGGAATCCTTACTCGTCCTCTGGTTAGCAGACATCCAGCCTTCACATCTACATCTCATGCATTCAATCTTTTGTGGTTATCTTCGTCTTTGCTTTAAAAGACTAGGTGGCGACTCCTTTTCCTTTTTTTGTTTTATCCTATCTTGCACCTTCGCCATCTTGGCCTGGCTATGATCTCCTCCCTCTGGCGTGACTCTGCGCTAGACCCCCGAGTTGGCATGGTCATAGAACTAGCGACTCTGCTAGGGAGAAACAGATTCCGACTTTTAGGTTAGTCTTTTTGCTTGCTTGCTGAGGCTTGGGCTTCATAGGTTTGATTGTTTGCTTTGTTTGTGATTGTTTGTTTACCTAGTATGCTTTTTACACAATCTTGTACACACTTGCTCTGTCACTGCACACACATGCTATATATCTTGCCTTTTGACGTGATGAATGTTTTTCTTTTCACAATCATGATGCCATGGCACTTACACATGCCATGATCATGCCTTTTGCTTGTTGTTTGCTTGCATGCTTGACTTACTTGTGTGTTTTCTTCCCCTTTACGCACTTGACATGCCTAGGAGAGTAGAGACATGTTTGTTTCCCCCTTCTGGTTAAAATAAAACACACAAACTTAGAGAACAATTAATAAGGCAAAACTAGAGACCAAATCAAACTCTCCCCTTGTTTAAAAAAATGCAAGTACAAAAGACAATAGCATATTGCATGATTGATCATATAGGGCATGCATCTTCTCCCTTGAGTCCACCTACAATCCACGAAGGGCAATTCTAGTAGTCCGTTCTATAGCTTTGGCGTAGGACGTGTTGCTAGTTTGTCCCCCCTTGTCTAGGGTCGTGTCGGTGTTAGTAAAGGGTACAGCTCCATGCTACTGCAAGAGATGAGGCCACCAACGCACCACCTGTTCACTACCTGCACTTTGACCAAGATTTAGAGTGGGGACCTTTACTTTCTAGCCTGAGTCGGAGACCTATTTACCCATGTGTGATCCCAAAGTAGACGACCTTCTAGGAAACACTTAGTTGGTGAGAGAGAGAATGTTAGTTGCATCCTTGTGCATGAATGCCATTCATGCCACCATAACAAACTGCATTTTTTTGCTGGTTCTAACACCAGTAGTTTCTTTTTCCTCAGGTAGAGCATGAGTTCCTTAGCCACTACTCGAGTGTTCCTGCCTTGGCTCCCCTATTTGCGACGCATCTTTTTTGATCCTCTTTTCCTGAGTTATTCGTCACTTTGACGATAGCTCGTCCTAAGATTCATCCCCTTGTTTGTCCCCGTAGCCCGGTTCTCACCCGTTCCCAGTTAGCTATGGCCTAGCACACTAGTGAGTCTCTTTTCACCGCTGTTGCTCAGGAGGACACTCCATTTTCAGTCCCTCCAACCCTTGTTGCCTCTTCAGTTGTTCACTCAGTCCCCTTCATGCATCACGGAGGTTTTGTCCCTTACCTTGTAGGACATCCACTGACCTTGGACAGTCTGGAGCCAGACACTGAGTCTATTTCTGTGACCCTAGCTCGGGCTCCAGATGTACCAATGACAGCCTCATTTTGTCAGGGTTCCTTCTCTTTTAGCACCCAGCCCACTATGGCAACATCTCTTGCGGTTTTCCTACCTCCAGGGCAACCCATAGTTGTCCCACCTTTGACATCTAGACCTCTGACTGTGCCATCCCTCACTGTCCCTGAGGGATCCCCTACTGCACAGGCAGAATACCTATTGGCCCTCGCCTAGAAGATCAAGGGCATGGCCTTTGCTATTCAGTCCACCATAGACCCCAAACATTCCTGAGGCTCCTTGGTAGCTTGCTTCGGTGTTCCAAGCATCGGCACCACCACCTTAACCCTCACCCCAGCTCCTCACTGCACCTACACTAGGTGTGACACCATAGGCTCAGACACACCACATCACTGCACAACATTCTACTCCAGCATCTGGTGGCCAGCCCCTCGGGTTGGCGGGAGTGAAGTATCCTTAGAGCATGCAGCTTGGAGTCGTACCGCTGCAGCAGTTGTTACTCCCACATTCAGCACCCCTGCCACACAACTCTCCACTCACCCTCATCTTGCACACCTTCAGATCCAAGCACCTTCATTTCCATAATCACATCTAACACTCCTGCACGGGTATGCTGGCCATCACGCTGCGGCACCAGGTGGCATGATGGTGGACCTAGAGGAGCACTTAGGTGAGACCCACGCAGCATATGCAGTTGCTCCCCTTGCTGCATCACCCTTGTCGACAGCAGCTCCAGATACCCTCCACACCAGGGTGGGTGACCTGGAGAGAGCACTTCGACAGGTGTGGGGAAGCGATCGCCAACCCTACGGATTCTGGGACCTCTGTTACTTCCCAAAGGCGACACTCCCACCACATTTTCAGATCCCAGACTTCGAGAAGTACAACGGTAAGGGTTGCCCCATTTCACATCTTAGGGCATATTGTGGAGATCTCGCTCAGCTCCAGGCTGACGAGAGGCTGTTGATCCACCTCTTCCAGAAGAGTCTCACTGGTCCAGCCCACAAGTGGTTCACGTTGCTTGACATGGGCTCAATCAAGACTTGGAACGACCTCTCATAGGCATTCATGGACCAATATGCCTTCAATCTCGACTTGGTCCCAAAGAGGGAGGACCGTGTCGCCACAAGACAGAAGCCCCATGTGCCGTTTGGGGAGTATGTCAGCCGCTGGTGCGCCTCGCATCACAAATGAGAGATAGACCCTCCGATGATGCTATCGAAATCATTATCAGAGGTGTGTAGCCATATGTTGAGGCTCTATTGAGCATTCAACCCGTCACCACCTTCCCATCTCTGATTCGGGTAGGTGCACGTGTACAGAGCTCCCTCTGTAGTTGCAACTTTCCTGCACTTGCCACTTTTGCAAAACAAGCCGCATCCCTGGATCACCATGCAAGCAGCAGCACTCGTAACGGCACTGGCACTAGTTACCCTAAAAGGCGGGATCCTCCCAAGCCTGCTGTCACATAAGTAGGGTCGCCCGCCACGCCCGTCAATGTAGTGAACCAACCAGGCCCGAATCAGTTAGTACATACGCCTACACCTAGGGCACCGCACACACCACAGATCACCACCACCGCCCAACCTGGGTATCCCGCGGCACTGGTCTGGCAAGGACCCCACCTAGGGTAGAGAAGGCCTCAGCGTGCTGCACGGCAATACACCCCACTTGTCGAGCCACTGAGTGCCATCCTCCCCAAGGTGGTGTGACTCCTGAAACTCTTGGAGGTCCACACCCTGTCAAACCCTCTATCGAAGTGGTATAACACGAGCCTCCACTGCAATTTCCACCGCTACGTGGGTCATTCGATGGACAATTGCATGGTCCTTCGGAGTGCCATTCAGGATTTGATTGACCGCAAGGTCATCATCATCGACACTGAGGAGGCACACACTGCACCAGCACCACCAGCCTACCCAAACAGTGTCAACCAACCCATACCTGCGCATAACAACTCAGTAGTCGTGGGGACCTCAGGAATTCATCTCCTCTCTGCGTCTAGGTCTATGACATCCGTGGTAGACCCTTTTGATTTAATTCATACTGTTGATGAGCCTTTCCCCACTCATCTTTACCGTTTGAGTCGTGTCGGTTCCGAGTCAGTCGTCCACATGATACAGTTGACCACTAGGGCGGAGCATACCGCCGCACCGCACAATCTAGGTCACCCATTTTCTTACTAGCCCGACCCATGCCAAGTCATCCTGTCCAGTCTCCATTCCGTCTCCTGTCCAGGATCCTGTCCAGCCTTCAGTCCAGCATCCTCTTGTACAACATCCTATCCAGCACCCTCTCCAGCCAAACCACCTTTCTGTCAGTTCGTTGTCAGCACCGGTGGAGCTGGTGGCACGTACCCCTCTTGTCGTCCACCTGACGAGAGACACTTACCGTGTACCTTACGATTATGCTGCAGAAATGTGTGCAGAAGTCACCAGGTCAGGGTGGGTGTATGTGCCACTAGCCCTAGCAGCCCAGCCTACCCGTGCAGCATCTTCCCATCCTCAACCAGCTACCCGACCTTCCATGATGGTCCCTTGCCTTGTCCCTACCTCCTCGACCCGGCAGGAGCAACCCTCTATCGACATCACATCTCAGCTGAAGAAGGTTAAGGCTGATATCGCCATTTGGGATCTCATCCATACATCTACAGAACATCGAGAGACCTTCCTCAGAGTCTTTTAGGCTGCTCACGTCTCCCCTACCATAGAACCGTCCACTCTTGAGAATATGGTGGGCATGATTGCAGAGCCCCATGTCATTCATTTTCCAGCGAGGAATTGCCTCTAGC
The DNA here is from genome assembly GCA_024699735.1 of Posidonia australis. Taxonomy (NCBI): domain Eukaryota; kingdom Viridiplantae; phylum Streptophyta; class Magnoliopsida; order Alismatales; family Posidoniaceae; genus Posidonia; species Posidonia australis. The sequence continues at coordinate 13,679 of JAMKQA010015912.1, forward strand.
AGGAGTCAATCATAACCAGCCTCTATTCATTATGGCGTAATATCAGAGCATCCAAATTCCCCTCACCCTTGTTGATAACGATGCGGGCCTTAATGTTTGTGCTTTGCACATAGCAAACAAAATCGGATTCAAGGTCGAGGATATCATACTAGCTACGAAGGGAATGATGGCTTTTGATAACACGCATCATGATGCGCTCGGGATGCTGGTTATTCCGCTCACTATAGGGCCTGTAGTCTTCGATGTCGAACTCTATCTTGTGGATCTAGAGCCCTCTTTTAATCTTCTGCTTGGGCGCCCTTGGCTGCACAAGCATCAGGTGATCCCCTCGACCCTCTATCGTATGGTTAAGTTCCGTTGGGGCAACAACATAGTTGTCGTCATGGCGGAAGATCTTGACAAAGAAAAGGTCGAGTCGGTCTCGGTAGTCTCCCTCCAGACAGTCCATTTCAATCCTAAGCCATCCAATGTCATGTTCTGGGTCAACCATTTCGAGCCTGTCAATTACATTCTAGCTCTCGAGCGTGTCAGTTACCTAACCGTTCGTAGCAATCCCCTTTGAATGATCGAAAAAATATGCCGCAAATGGGGATACAAGAAGGGGACACCACTCGGGCGACACGGCCAAGGAATCTCTGAGCCCATCCAGGCAAAGGAGAGGCGATAGTTCGAGGGTCTAGGATACGAGTGGCAACCACAAAAAGACGGATATTCGTGTACTAGGAGGTACAAGAAGATTTCTATTCTGTCGGACCTCACTAACTTTGTCAGTGCAGGGATACTCGATCCCAATCAGAGCCAGGCCACTACAGAGAGGAGTCGACACCAGATGGTGCAGCCACAATCTCAACCAACGATAGGCACTTTGACGACATCAGCCACTGCCCCAACAGCAAGCCCCACAGCAATAGTCCTGCAAGTAGTGGCATCAGTAGATCCATCAGTGTAGTCAGTTTGTTTTGGACATTGTTTACAGCAATCTCAAATCCAATCAGCAGAGGTCCACAGTCCAGATGAGGCAGTGGCAAAACAGAGTGCTGTCTAATGTTCTAATTGCATCACGGTAGAGGATGAGACAATCGACAGGGCAGGTCAGTTGAGTGAACAAGTCAATGACTTAGAGCTTCTGTCAGTGTTGGCTAAAGACACAGCAGAGCATCAGAGGCTGAAGAAAGGAAAGTCAAGGGCCTCAGAATCAGAGCCAGCAGTCGAACCACTCATCCATCATGGTCCTAGCTGATTCACAACCAAAACCCACTAGACCATTAATGTTAATCTCTTTGGAGCCAGGAGGCGAGTCTAGATGGTATATGCAGTTGAAGCCTCACCTTAAGCAGGGTGAGGGTCAAAAAAAAGACCCTGAGTTAAGCTCAGGGGGAAGGCCAGGCAACATCACTCCTATCAGTTAGCAGCAGGACAACCGTCAATCAGTTGCACCACTTGTACATACTACAGAAAATCCAAAAAAAATTAGAAAACCAAAATAATCAAAAAATAGTATCAGGAGCAGAGGAAACAGAGCAACCAGGCCAGTCAGCAGAGCCCACTGTTAAAGAGCTAGAGGTCACATAGTACAGATACAAGAACACTAAAGTCAATGTGACCATCATGAAGAATCATTAGGGATAGAAATTAGAGTACATCCTCTCCTTTGATGTCATCGACCCGACCTTCAAAGAGGAAATCATATCAGAGTTCATCGCTTATGAGGAGGAGGATGATGACAAGGATGAAGACAGTGAAACGTCCGAATTCCATCCCTACGACAATGATCCAGAAGGGCCAAATATGCATGTCGAGGAAGAAACCGAACGGGTCAACATCGGTACAGCAGAAGATGTCAAGGAGGTACTCATCATTGCTAAGCTATCTCCACAGGCCAGCGTAAATTTTATAACATTTCTGAAGGAATACACAGATGTCTTTACCTAGAGTTACGACAACATGGTCAGCCTGGATGTTGAAGTGGCGGTACACAAGTTACCCCTGAAGCCTAACGAGAGGCCCGTCAAGCAAAAACTCAAGAGATTGTGACCTCAATGGATTTTGAAAATCAAAGGGGAAATGAAGCAGCATAAGGTGAACTTCCTCAAGGTGATGTTGTACCCAGAATGGTTAGCCAATGTGGTCCTAGTGCCAAAGAATGATGGGAAGGTCCGCATGTGCATCGACTATAGAGACCTTAACAAGGCAAGCCCCAAAGACGATTTCCCACTTCCTCACATAGATGTCTTGGTGGACAACACAATCGGACACAAAATGCTATCATTCATGGATGTTTTCTCGGGGTACAACCAGATCAAAATGGCGAGGATGATATGAAGAAGACCTCCTTCATCACCCCTTGGAGAGTTTTCAGTTACCGTGTAATGCCATTTGGGCTCAAAAATTCCGGTGCAACTTATCAAAGGGTAATGACTGCACTTTTCCATGACCTCATGCATAAGGAAATAAGGGTCTATGTAGATGATATGATTGCCAAGTCCAAAGAGCCTAAGGAGCACCTAGTCTGTTTGAGAAAGCTATTTGATCACCTCAAAAAGTACAAGTTCCATCTTAACCCCAACAAATGCATATTCGGGTTGTCTTCTGGCAAGCTCCTAGGATACATTATCAGTCAAAGGGGAATCGAGGTTGATCCTAGCAAAGCAACAGCCATCATTGATATGCCTCCCCTTACATCTGAGAAGGAAGTTTGGAGCTTATTGGGCCAATTACAGTGTATCAGTTGGTTCATCGCACAACTTACTCCCATCTGTGAGCCTATCTTCAAGCTGTTAAGAAAGAATCCACAAATCCAATGGAACGAGGAATGCCAGGTTGCATTCGACAAAATTAAGCAGCTCCTTACAAAACCTCCCGTCCTGGTTCCACCCACACCAGGACGACCTCTCATGTTATATCTCCCCACCACCCGACACTCCATGGGTGTAGTCGTTGGGCAGCATGATGAAACAGGACATAGGGAGAGAGCCATCTACTACTTGAGTAAGAAGTTCAACGATTGCGAAGTCAGGTACAATCCCATCAAGAAGATCTGCTTATCTCTTGTTTGGGCCACCCAACGCCTCAAGCACTATATGATGGCATATCCAGTCCTTCTCCTATGCCGGCATGATCCCATGAAGTACTTATTCCAAAAGCCAGCAATATGGCAAGTGATGCTATCCCAATACGACATTGCATTTGTCACACAGAAATCAATGAAGGGGTAAGTAGTAGCGGACCACCTAGCTGACCTTGCATTGCCAAAGTACGAGCCGTTGCAGACGCAGTTCCAAGAAGAAGACATCTTGTTCGCCATGGGAGATGCAGATGCTGAGGAACCAAAAGACAGGTTCCGGTGGCACCTATACTTCAATGGAGTTGTCAACAAGAGGGGTAGAGGAATCAGTGTGGTATTGTCGACACCACAGGGACTAATGACCTGCTTCTCTAGGAAGCTCACTTTCGAGTGCACCAACAATGAAGCCGAGTACGAGGCGTGCATCATGGGACTGCAAATCACATTGGAGCAAGGCGCACAGAAACTACAGATGCACGGGGATGCCATGTTAGTCATATCCCAAATCAACGGCGAATGGAAAACCAAGGATCCAAAGATCGTGCCATATCACGAATATCTCTTATAGCTCGTTAAGGAGTTCGAAGAAGTGCACTTCTCTTTCATGAGTAGAGCCAAAAACTCCTACACAGATGCACTGGCAACTCTTACCTCCTGGCTCTCAATACCTGAAGAGCGCACAATCGACGTATCGGTCACTCAAGCAGAGCAGCCTGTCCATTGCATGAGTATAGAAGAAGCGAACTCGTCAACAAGGCTCCCCTGGTATCATGACATCAAGACCTTCCAGGAATCAGGCGATCTCCCAACCATCACATCACCAACAGATAAGAAGACCATGGCACGCTTGGCGTCAAAATACGTGTTGGGCGGAAGACATCTGTATAGAAGATCATGTAACCAGATGCTTTTGCAGTGTGTCGACAAGAAGTAGGCTGATACCTTGATGCTTCAGATCCACGTCAGGACATGCGGCGCCCACATGAATGGAGTACTGTTAGCCAAGAAGATCATGTTGCAAGGCTACTTATGGTTAACTATGGAGGTAGATTGCTATGGTTTCGTGTGCAAATGCCACAACTGTCAGATCCATGGGAACTTCATACATGCTCCCCCTCAATAGCTGCACAGCATGTCTTCACCATGGCCTTTCTCAATTTGGGGAATAGACATCATCAGAGCCATCCATCCAGCATCATCCAATGGCCGTGGCTCCATCCTGGTGGCCATAGGCTACTTTACCAAATGGGTAGAAGCAGCCTCTTACAAAACCGTCACAGCTGTAGCCACAGAAAGGTTCATCAAGAACAACATCATAGCCCGGTACATGGTGCCACACTCCATTATCTCAGACAATGGCAAGAATTTCATAGCTCAGAGATTGAAGGATTATCAGCAAAGCTTCAAGATCAAACATCACCGATCCTCCCCGAACCGCCCACAGATGAACGGTACTGTGGCGTCAGTAAATAAGAACTTAATGAAGATCCTGAAGAAGAGCGCCGAAACACATAAGGATTGGCACGAAAAGCTCCCCTATGCACTATGGGCCTACAGAACTTCGGTTCGGACCTCAACAGGAGCAACACCTTACTCATTGGTGTATGACATGGAAGCGGTCCTACCAGTTGAGGTAGAGATCCCATCACTTAGAATCTTGAGGGAGGCTGAGCTAGAAGAAGCCGAATGGGTCGAGGATAGATACATCCAGCTAAATCTGATCGACGAGCGTAGACTACAGGCCATGTACAATGCTCACTGTTACCAAGCAAGAATTGCCAGATCATATCAGAAAAGAGTCCAACCTAGGAGCTTCGCACCAGGCGATCTATTTCTGCGGGTCATACATCTTCCTGACGGTTGAGGCAAATTCCGACCTAACTAGCATGCTCCCTACATCATCAAACAAGTCTATTCGGGAGGTGCAACAATCCTCGAAGATATGGATAGCGTTGAGCTGCTTGAGCTAGTCAACACATGTTATCTGAAGAAATACTACCATTAAGCTGAAGACGTGTATCCTCGCCTTGCACAGTATCCTTTTGTGCATCATGCATTATCCAGTATTCCATTATGCATCATCCACTATTCCATCATGCATGCATATTTCTAAAAAACAAAGGCAATCCAAGTGCATCTAATCCATAGCATCTGTACTTTACTTTCATGCACATCAGTAACTTAAGCACATCAATGATTGCATGCATCTATGCATAGAAGCATCAACATCACATCCCGATGACGAGAATCGGAATAGCTAGCTTGCTCGAGAAGGGTTTATACCTCTTCAGTTGATACTACCTAGACAACTAGCGAGCGAGGGAGCCACCCATCCAACCATGGTTAGGCGAAATGTCCAAACTCTCATAGGGACTTACACCTCCAGAGGGAGAAAAAATGTTGGAGCGAGCATGAGTGTGAGCCAAAATAGAAAAATAAACATATCCATAGGGGCACAAAAGAAATAAGAAGACAGAAGTAGAAGACAGAAGCTAGCCCTAAGAGAGAGAGGCAAGTAGGCCAAAAATCAAAGCGACCAAAGGGACTAGCCACCCCTTGCATACAATTCCAGTAGCCCCCTCCAAATCCAAATGCCCATTACCCCCAAGCAAGGGTTACAGTGAGGCTACAACCCTAAAAGGGAGAAAATAAATAAGCCAAAAGCCAAAAAAGTAGGTCTAAATCGCCAAGAGTTTGCACGGAGCCTAACCTATTGAATCGTCCATCCCAGAGAGCCACTAACAACCTAGAGGTCCGGGTAGTGTCTTGTGAATCGAGGTCTTCTCCTCTTCTCATAGTAGGCATCATTAGCATTCCAAAATCCTGAGGGATGATACAAGATATTACTATCATTCTTGCATACATTATCGCTTGTCCACTTTGCAAAATCTCACTGGGTCCCAAACTAAGGGCATGTCAACTGCTCCTTGGCCAAAGACCTTGCTGAGGAAACCGTACACTAAGGGCATGTCAGCTGCCTTTATGGTGATAACCTTCCCCGTTAACTAGGGGCATGTCAGCTATCCTATTGGTTGACCCTTCTTGCGACAGTATCTTCGACCAGAACATGTTGTCTCCTCCATTGCTCGAGAGCAAAAACGAGGACAACTACAGCCATGATCCTCTGAGATCAGAGCAAAGTCAGAATATTTGTACTCCCCTAGTCAGCAAGCGAGGGCACAATCGATAGTCTAGTGCCAAAGACTAACTCTCCAGAAGTCAGTCGACAACACGACAGCAAGCCTAGAGCTGTCAGCAATCATCCGACAAGTCCATCTTATTCGAGGAAGAAACAATGCCCTCGTGAAACCCTTATCTAGCTGAGCACCACATATTAGTACTGAATTAGAGCAACAGTTTATCCGGATCGAACATTATCGTCCTACAATATCAATAGCATCAAGCGAGCAAGCAAGGCAGTCGTAGTTTAGGGTGCGCCCACAAGCAAGTGTTTCCTAGCAGACCGTCGTTGGCTAAACCAGCTATCAGGGCCCTAGTTTTCTTTTGTTCCTTTCTTTTAGCAACATCCTTAGCATTCTGATACCCGGGTCATGTCAGCTGCCTTTTGGTATTATTCTCTTAATATCCTATCTCATCAGCTGCCCTCTTTGGGTATCCTGCCATTCGAACCGTCACCGACTGCTTCTCAGTTGGCTAGTTCATTTATCCCTTCCTCGAGACTCCTCTGATCCGGAGGAGATCTGAGTCACAATTTCCTTGTATCCTAGGAATAGCCTTTATCCTTTCCTCGAGACTCCTCTAAGTCCAGAGAAGATCCGAGTCGTTAGTTCCTTGTATCTTAGGACCAGCCTTTATCCCGGTTCTCGAGACTCCTCTAATCCCAATGGATATCTGAGACGCTGTTTCCTTGTATCCTAGGAACAGCCTTTATCCTTTCCTCATGACTCCTTTGATCTGGAGGAGATCCGAGTTGTCGGTTCCTTGTATCCTAGGACCAACCCTTTATCCCTTTTCTCGAGACTCCTCTAATCCTAGTGGAGATTCGAGTTGTTGTTTCCTTGTATCCTAGGAATAACCTTTATCCTTTCCTCGTGACTCCTCTGATCTGTAGGAGATCTGAGTCGTTGGTTCCTTGTATCCTAGGACCAACCCTTTATCCCTTTTCTCAAGACTCTTCTGATCCTAGTGGAGATCCAAGTCGCTGTTTCCTTGTATCCAAGGAATAGCCTTTATCCTTTCCTCATGACTCCTTTAATCTGGAGGAGATCCAAGTCGTTGGCTCCTTGTATCCTAGGACCAACCCTCTATCCCTTTTCTCAAGACTCCTCTGATTCTAGTGGAGATTCGAGTCACTGTTTTCTTGTATCCTAGGAACAGCCTTTATCCATTCCTCGTGACTCCTTTGATCTGGAGGAGATCCAAGTCGTTGGTTCCTTGTATCCTAGGACCAACTCTTTATCCCTTTTCTCAAGACTCTTTTGATCCCAATGGAGATCTGAGTTGCTGTTTCCTTGTATCCTAGGAACAGTCTTTATCTTTCCTCGTGACTCCTCTGATCCGAGGAGATCTTAGTCGTTGGTTCCTTGTATCCTAGGACCAACCCTTTATCCCTTTTCTCGAGACTCCTTTAATCCCATTGGAGATCCGAGTCGCTGTTTCCTTGTATCCTAGGAACATCCTTTATCCTTTCCTCGTGACTCCTCTGACCTGGGGGAGATCCAAGTCGTTGGTTCCTTGTATCCTAGGACCAATCCTTTATCCCTTTTCTCGAGACTCCTCTGATCCTAGTGGAGATCCGAGTTGCTGTTTCCTTGTATCCTAGGAATAGCCTTTATCCTTTCCTCGAGACTCCTTTAAGTCCGAAGGAGATCTGAGTCGCTGGCTCTTTGTATCTAAGGACCTACATTTATCCTTTCCTCGCGATTCCTCTAAGTCCGGAGGAGATCTGAATCGCTGGTTCCTTCTATCCTAGGACCAGCATTTATCCTTTTCTCGAGACTCCTCTAAGTCCAGAGGAGATCCGAGTCACTAGCTCCTTGTATCCTAGGACTAGCATTTATCCTTTCCTTGAGACTCTTCTAAGTCCAGAGGAGATCCGAGCCACTGGCTCCTTGTATCCTAGGTACAACATTTGTCCTTTTCTCAATACTCCTCTAAGTCTAGAGGAGATCCGAGTCGCTGGCTTCTTGTATCCTTGGACCAGCATTTACCCATTTCTCGAGACTCCTCTAAGTCTAGAGGAGATCAGAGTCGATGGTTCCTTGTATCCTAGGACCAGCATTTATCCTTGTCTCGAGACTCTACTAAGTCCAAAGGAGATCCCAGTCGCTGGCTCCTTGTATCCTAGGACCAACATTTATCCTTTCCTCTCGCGACTCCTTTAAATCTGGAGGAGATCCAAGTCATTGGTTCCTTGAGTCCTAGGGCCAGCTTTTTGTATCCTAGGAACAACATTTATCCTTGGATACCAGCCCAACTGTTTGTTTCTTGTATCCAAGGACCGACTCCTTTCCCTTGGGCTGATAGCCCTAACTATATGTCAACTCATCATCGGGCTGATAACCCTAACTATCCGGTGACGAGTCCGTCAACCCATCACCAGGTAGGTAACCTTGTGCACTCGGGCAGTGAGCATGTTAGCTTTATTTAGCAGTCTCCTTTGCACAGTTTCAGGATTGCTACTAACATATGCCTTAGCATTTCACGACAATTATGACTTTTCTATCTGCATTGTACTGTATGAAATATTGTGTGCATGGAACAAAGTGATTTGTCATTTTGAATACTCTTTTAATAATGTTCTGTAGACTTGAATCAAGAAAGGTTGTAGCTCCCCCATCAGTCATGGTCTTCCCTACGATGGTCGTACCAATGAGTTGCTTAGAGGTCCTCCGGGCATGGATTGGAAAGTTAACAAGCGATGATCGTGACAAGCTACGAGCTTGGGGAATCTCCTCAATATTCTTAGACATTGCAAATGTGGAGGCCTCTCGTTACTTCTTATGTGCAGCCGCTCGGTTCTGGAAGCCTGCAAACCACACATTCGGCTTCGGAAGAATTGAGTTAACTCCTACATTGGAGGAGGTCCGTCAAGTGTGTTGTCTACCAAAGTTCCTGGGGCCCATTGTATTTATGTAGCGAGATGGATATTCCTCTGTGCTGAGTGAACTGACTGGCCTATCGACCGACGATTGTGGTCAGCAACTGATCTGTACGGATGGGCAATTTCCTATGCTACAACTGACTTACTTTGACAAGGTAGCAAAGATGTGTGCCTCCTTGGGCGATGAGCTACAGTTGAGAGGCTTCGTCGTCTGCTTTTTAGACGAGCTGGTGTTTAGCCATGGTCGGACAGTCGTGAACATCGAGGTTGTAGAAATTGCTTTGGCGGTGATAACCCGTCAGATAGACCTGCCCCTTATTATCCTGGCAGAGACTTATCGAGCCCTCAACCGATCATTGCGACGGTGCCGACATTTCTATGGTTATGGAGCATTTGTGCAGGTGTGGTTGGCCGCTCATCTGGGTGTAGAGTTCTTACGCCCTCAACAATCAGCCTTCGAGTCTTATTGCCAAAGTGGTCGTGCTCGCACCCTCACATCAGTTCGCAAGGAGTATGAGCGACTAGAGATGTTGACAAAAGACATCGTGACTTGGCACATCATTTCTTCGGCAACTCACAACTTTGAAGCTTTCTTCAATGATGCCGACATGAAGCTTATCATCCTGCCGGGGTTGACCGGTGGTGTCGAATATCATCCAATCCGAGTGATGCGGCAGTTCGGTTACCAACAAGACTCCTTTGCCCAAAGACCAATGCTGGCTCGATTCCAGGAGTATTCCTTGAGCTCTTACACGGCAACAAAGGAACTGTCGCGTCTACTTACTAGCTCCATCAAAACAAGTGACCATGCAGTCATACAAGGGAAGGGTTGTTCAGCTGACTATGAAGCCGAAATGGAGGAAACCTGGCCAATATGCAAAGCAGTTCCAAGTCCTACACTGTTTCCAAAAGCAAGAGGCTCTAAGAAGCCTAGGGGTGACCCAGACTGTTGACACTTGTTTTATGCTACTTGTTCACTACAGACTGAAAATAAGTGTAATCACATCATTATATTTGACTGCTATAATAAATTCATTGGGACACATTTGCCAGCTTGTTTGGATGACTACAACTAATAAGGAATTGCCAATGCTGTAACGTGTGCTCAATTGTTTCAAAATGCTGCCCCCTTTTCTGCCTGTCGACTTGGCACTAGGGTCCGCCCAGCTAACAATCAGGAATATCATTTTGTTGCCTTGACCTGGACAAATGAAGCCATCCTAGGTTTCTATACCAATTGGGGCGAAACACAATCTATCTTGTTGGGACTTGTTCAAGGTGAACAAGTGCTATTTCTATCATTTCCTAGACCAAGCCAGGTCTAAATGATCTCATCCTAGGTTCGCCTCAGATGGACGAATCTTGGTGCCACTCATTATTGGGCTGATAGCCCTAACTATCCGGCGACGAGTCTGTCAACTCATTATCGGGTTGATAGCCCTAACTATCTGGTGACGAGTCTGTCAACTCATTATCGGGCTGATAGCCCTAACTATCCGATGACGAGTCCGTCAACTCAATATCAAGCTAATAGACCTAACTATCTGGTTGACAAACGTCATATTGTCAGGAGCGGGCTGATAGCCCTAACTATCCGATGATGAGTCCGTCAACTCACTGTCGGGCTGATAGCCCCAACGATCCGGTGATGAGTCTGTCAACTCATCATCGGGCTGATAGCCCAAACTATCCGGTTGGTAGGTTCGTCAACTTATCATGCTTTGTCCCTTGTTTGCAAGCTTGGTAGTCTTACCTAATGCTCCTTTCCTCGGGCTGATACCCCAAACTATCCGATTGACAACCATCACACTGTCAGGAGTAGGCTGATACCCCCAAGCTATCCGGTTGACAACCGTCATATTGTCAGGAGCGGGCTGATAGCCCTAACTATCTAGTGACGAGTCCGTCAACTCATTATCGGGCTGATAGCCCTAACTATCTGGTTGACAACCGTCATATTGTCAAGAGCAGACTGATAGCCCTAACTATTCGATGATGAGTCCGTCAACTCACTATCGGGCTGATAGCCCTAACTATCTGGTGATGATTCTATCAACTCATCATTGGGCTGATAGCGCAAACTATTCGGTCAGTAGGTCTGTCAACATATCGTGCTTTGTCCCTTAGTTTGCAAGCTTGGTAGTCTTACCTAATGCTCCTTTCCTCGGGCTGATACCCCAAACTATCCGGTTGACAATCGCCACACTGTCAGGAGTGGGTTGATACCCCCAAGCTATCCGGTTGACATCCGTCATCAGTCTATCCTCTGTCCATAACTCTGATATCTTGCCATGCATCCTCTCAGGTCGGAAGGCCCGTCATTTGCTGTAACATTTGTGCCTGGTTTTTCCATTTAATATAAACCATGGAATTTCTTGTAATTTTGGTGTGTGGTTTATTAATGGTAAATCCAGATTGTGTTTTTTGGCTATGGTCTCTCCCTGTGTTTTGTACCCCTGGTTTCACCCTTGTGGTGTGATTTCTTTGGCTAGTGGGTCAGTTCTGCATTAGGACTCGTGTTTGTGGTGGACCCACTTGGGCTTAGGCTTGGGCTTGGACCCAGTCAAGAGCCAGCTGTGCCGTGCCCTTTTTCCCTGTCTTCTCCACGCCCGTGACCGATCTCCCCTACTCGCAAGGCTTGGCGGGGAGGGCTGCTCGTTCCGTCCCTTTGACGGTAGGGTGGCTGGCAGCGGATTAGCGGAATCCGTGGGGATGGCAGGCGACAGAGGCTTTAAAGGGAGGTGTGCGACATGGGGGAGGAGCAGAGAGACCAGAGAGAGGGCGAGAGGGAGTGTGGTGGCTATGGAAGAGTCGCGCGTCGGAGGAGATCGCGCGATTGTGAGGGAAGGCTGGTGCCGTGCACCGTCGGTGTTGGAGGGCACGCAAGGCTCGTCGAAGCCAGGTACGCGTTTCCCTACCATTTCCCCTTCTGTCTTCCTCCATTAGTTGAGGCATGTTAGGGTTAAAGGACATAATCATGGTTAGATTAATGCTACAAAAATCATGAAAAATATGGAAATATTGGGAAAGTGTTGAATCATGTGTTTGTGGTCATGTGATGCTGAATCGTTGTTAATTTTATGAGATTTTGCTAGTTGATATGAGGCATGCTACAGTTGTGTTGAATGAGTCTTGTGCCTTTGTGATTTTCCATAGAACAGCATGCTTAATGGATTCATGTTTTGATTGAGGGGTTTTGGAGTAGGCTTGAAGGTCTACACCCCATGTTTTACTCATAATTTTTGTGGCATGTATGGGGGGTCCGATCCTTACTCCCACTTTGGGAAGAAAAGGGTGACGATGGCCTGGGGAGTTTTCTGCAACAGCAGAAAACGGTATGCCGAATTGGTTTTGGCATACCGAAATGCTCCCAGGCGGTACCCTGCGTCGTGGTTTCGGACGACCGAAGAAATTCGGTCGATCGATTTGGCAGGGACTGTTAATCTGACAGGGATTTGGTATACTGAAATCCTTCGGTATACCGAAATCCTTCGGTATACTGAATCAGGGGATTTCGGTATACCGAAGCCCCCCTTCGGTATACCGAATCAGGGGATTTTGGCATACCGAAACAGGATTCGGCATGTCGAATATGAGCCCTGAACTGATTTGAGAAATGCATAGAAAAATGATGATTAAATATGGATAAATACATGATAAATGTATGAAATGCATGGAAATGACTTGTGAAATGATGCATGCAAGTATGTTGTTTTTAATGATGTTTTCCATGAGATATTGAAGCATAGTTTATGTGTATGGATATGGACCCGTGTGAGGGGTGATTTCATGGTGTAAAGACCATGAAAGAATGTGTGGGTTTAAAGACCACAGGTAATGATTTGATGCATGTTGCATGTGATTTGCAAAGAGCTTTATGAATGGAAAATGGTTTTGATAAATGTTTTGAAAAGACAAATTGCTTATGATTTTAAAGAGATTAAAGGGTATAGTAGGAACCACAATGAAACCAGGACTTGCCGAGGAGGTAGTGAGACCACTAGAGATGTCGGGGACGTGTCCTTGGTAAATGTGGTTGTCGCGTTTGCGGTCCGGGGTAGGAGCCTCGAGACTGTGGTGGTACTGTAGGACCCGGGGTATGAGATACCCAGACTACCCTTAGTGCCGGTGCTGGACGGGTCTGGGTTTAGAGTCCCCAGGTGCTCGGGCACCAGGGCATCCCTAGGACGCACTCCGTGCTTGTACGCGTGAGGGTACATTTTGAGGCTGCAGCCGAGGTAGTTGAACTCCAGTACGGGGTGGTTCACTGCGGCACTGCAGTGTGGGTGTGGTGACATGGAATCCTCACCAGCTGCTTGTGGCCAGGTCGATCACCTGTGGCCAGGGTGATGCAACCAGTTTTGGAATGGAAAAGTGTGGATTTGTGTGTGTGGACTAGTTCCTAGCCCGGATTGTTATAAATTGTGCTAAT
>JAMKQA010015913.1:0-24657 GCA_024699735.1 Posidonia australis
GTGCATCCTCAGGAAAGTAAAGGAAATTGAATTTCTTCTTCTTCCCTGTGGCCTTGTCCTCGATCTCCCCGTGCCCGTGGACGCCGACACCACACCACTAACAAGATCCTCCCCAGCTTCGCCAAGGCAGAGCCCGGGCGGTATCGATCCGGACAGCGCGTTGGAGCTCAAGTCGAGCAACTCCAGACTCAAGAGCTTCGACAACGATTCCGTTGGCGCAGGAGGAGAAGTCATCTGGAATGGAACCAGACAAGTTGTTGAACGACATGTCCAGCTTCGCCAAGCTCCGGCATCTCCCGAACAGCACCCTCGGGACCTCCCCGGATATGAGGTTGGAAGAAACGTTCAGGAAGCCCAAGCTCTCGCACTCGGAGAAGAGACCAACGCCTCCGATCTCCGAAAAGTTGTTCGACGAGATGTCTAGGTACTCGAGCTGAGAGCAGTTGGAGAACGTCGGGATGGAGCTGGACATCCTGTTCCCGCTCAAGTCCAGGTGTTTCACGCCAGCGGAAGCTGAGAAGATCCACCCCAGCGCCACCCCATCGGCGCGGGGAGGAGGAGGACGCGGGGAGGAGGAGGACTACGGGGAGGGGAGGACGCGGGGAGGAGGAGGACTGCAGGGAGGGGAGGACTGCGGGGAGGGGGAGGACTGCGGAGAGGATTTTCGTGAGGAGGAGAGGGATTGGGGAGAAATCTGGTGAAATTCCACGGGAGGGGGTGAGAAATGAGGTGTGGGTTAGGCTTTTATACTTTGGAATCCAACGGAATTTACTTTCCATTGGTTTCATTTCCAACAATATGCACAAACACCAATATTTCACTTGGTCAACAGTAATTCACTTTCCGTCCAAATCAAATCCAGTACTTTCTAGATGCACAAACCCCCCCTAAAGATGTCTTCATACCTGGTAACTTAAAACTATTTGGTTTGGGATTCACTAACCTAAACCTTACTAAAAGGGTAACCAAGAATAAAGTCTAAGAAAACAAAACAGTTCACTGAATCGATAAAATTACTAAGGTGGTAAGTTTGGATTTGAAAAGCCATACTAAGGTCAATTTGACAAACACAAAATACATATAAGTAAACTTCAAGAAGATGACATGATGAAGGCTTTTATATTACGATTGAATTGGAAGACTAAGGCACTTAGGAACTTTGAATCTTTCTTTCTGCTGAAGTTAAATGTGGCTATAGTAGCTTTTTTGTTTCTTTATTTTACACTTTCTTAATGTTTTTTTTTTCTTCACTTATCCTTTTTCTTTAATTTTGTGGGTAGATCCATTACAAATTCTCACAAAACACAACGTATTTTTTAGGACAACCTAGGAGTTTAAAGGCTTCTTAGGCATACTAAGTGCAATCGCATTTCCTACAAAAGTGAATTAGGATTTTCTTGTTTTTCATAGGTTAGGTTAGAGTAAGTTTTGCTCGAAGACTAGCAAAAGATAAGTATTAAAGTATTTAATGAATATGTAATTTATACATATTTTATTCCTTGTATTTATTAATTATTGTATATAAATAATACTACTCAAGGTATTTTGCGTAAATTATGCAAAAACCTGAAATCTAAATAGGGTTGAAAAACAGGAGGAGAAAAAAATGCACAAAAGAATTCAAATCTGAATTCAAATTCAAAAGATATTTGAAGCAAAAAAGAAATAAAAAGGAATGACTTTTGCAACAAGTACTATGATTCATGTCAAGAATT
Organism: Posidonia australis; assembly: GCA_024699735.1. NCBI lineage: Eukaryota > Viridiplantae > Streptophyta > Magnoliopsida > Alismatales > Posidoniaceae > Posidonia > Posidonia australis. The sequence continues at coordinate 1,716 of JAMKQA010015913.1, forward strand.
CAAATTCATATTTTCATATTTGACTGAACGTTAAAGAAGGATAATCAACATGACCAACAAATTAGCGGAATGCAGCAAATCTAGCACCTTTTAGGTGCCCATTTCGGAGATACTATGTTACAGAAAAATCTCAGTCAATAGGAATATCATAACCTTATAATTTTTTTAATTAAAATTTGAGGATGTAATATTTGGACCTAGAATAAGTGGATCGTGTATGGGATGCGCGGTGGAGACGCGCGTCTGACATGCGCGGGTCTCCCAGGAGATTTCCAGCATGATGTAAGCTTATACCTATACATTTGTATTAAAAGTGATTAATGGAATATGGGTTTTAATATTTGATTGTGCTCTCTTTCTTTGGTGTTTATCCTTGGACATTGTGTGGCTACGTATGTTGGTATCCCATACTATATACATACACGTATACTTGCACAGTGAGTGCACAGTCAACCGCCACTCAACACTGTGCCCGTACCCTACCAATGCCGCTTCCTCCCATGCCCTGTGATCGATACCGCTTGAATCTCGCTACGCCCTGCCAACAACTGAAAATGAGGATGGGCCGGCGGGAATAAAAAAGGAGGAGAGCGGGCTGACATTGAGGGGAATCAGAGAGAAAGAGAGGGAGAGAGGAAGAAGGGTGCCACCGGAGGAGGTGTTCTGTCGAAGGTCGTGACCACTGGAGCATGCCAGTAGAGGCAGAGGACTCGCCGGAGGAAGGGGAGGTCGTTGGAACCCATCACAGAGTATGCGACCCATTTCCTCTCCTCTCGAATTCTTAATAATTCTATATACGAGTTAATGTGGCATGTTAGTTAAAAAGCATGGAAATGAGTAGATTGGCATGTAATCTAGGATTGGTAATTATCCAGTGAATTATTGGGAATTTTGAATGATTTTCTTGTGGTTTTTTGTATAAGAAGCTACAGTAACTTTCAGTGAGGTTCTGGACTTCCCGATTTAATATCTTGAGAACCACATATCAGATTAAGATGAAACTTGACCAAAAATGTAGTAGACTCAAAATCCTTCAAGATGACTATTTATACACATTTTTGTAGTGGTCGGAGATAGGTCTGCCCGGTGTTCCCAAGAAGGGTGATTTTTCTGACGACCTAATCTAGGTTTACTGTAAGTGCGGGGACCATGTGGCAAATGCGCGGACCAGGATGCACGGGTTTCACAGGCACATTTTCCAGAAAGGATAAAACACATAATGAAGATTTTAATTAGTGGAAATATGGTTTTAATCCCTGAGTAATTATTCTGAAATAATAGATGTTTTAGATAGAAATGCAAAGGTTTAAAAAAGAATGATTCCTTTCTAAAAAAGAAATTTAATCGGAATTATTTTTAGAAGAGAATATTGGTTTTTCATAAAGCATTCCCTGTAATAAGAAAAGTGATTTCAAAAAGAGTTTTAGAAAGAGACTTCAGAAAAGAATTTCAGAAAGGATGCATGTTTTCTCAGAAAAGAATTTCTGACCAGAAGTATGTTTTAAAAAAGAAGATTTCCCAGTTTTGAGTTGGCCCTGGATAAAAGAGACTAGTAGCCAAAAAAGAGCTAATGCTGGTTAGGTAATGTACTCAGTTAGGCAGGTAGTGTTACGTAGGCTAGGTGAGATAACTCGAGAGCTCGTGATGGGTCGGGCCATCGATGCTTGCAACACCATGACAAGTTAGAGGGACGTCGTGAGTAGACGTATCCCTGTGCAATGAGAATAGAAAAGAAATAGTGAGGCCCGTTGACCGGGACGATGATATGCCCTACACGGGGACGCTCACCGTGGTAGTGTAGGAGATTGAGATTGGTGCCTCCTTCTCTGATTGTAGCCAAGTCACCCCTGATCAAGGTGACACCAGAAAGGAGATTTACAGATTTCAGATTCAGGTTTGGTTTGAGGTTAGAATTGAGCTTGATTTTAGTTTCTGAGTTTTAGTCAAATTCTAGCCAAGATAAGAATAATGTTTTAGGACTAGTTCCAACTAGATTTTGTGTTTCTACAAGATTTGAGATTTAAACTTAAACCTAGTCTCTGAACAGTTTTCCAGAGATACGTAGAATAGAACATAGTTTTCAGAAAAGAAAGTAAGTTTTGAAAATACATGATTTCCGAGATTTTCTTGAAAGAAATTTTCTCAGAATTTTAGCTAGAATCTGATTATGACCCAGATTTGAGTTTTATAGAAAAATTTTCAGAAAAGATAATAAAGTTTAAATTGGAAACAAAGAGTTAGAATTTTAATCATTTTTCTAGTTTTGTTTTCTTTAGGGCACGTATTCGGTGACATAGATGTCACTCATACGTTTCTTTAGTTGATTTTTCTCAAGTGCTATGTTGAAGTGCAGTTAGTTTCCGATGCTCAAGTTTTGAGAGCTGTTAGCCGCACACGAGTCTGGGTAATAGTTAGTATTGAATTTATTTTAAATACTGCTCTTGTAATTTAGCAGACTCAAATTTACATTGCTGTGGCACCCTATGGTTGTGGGGTGTTACAGAATCTATTATTAGATTTATTTCTGACATGAGTGATACCTTTGTAAGTCTATAAAATGACCAGTGTTTGGAGATCTAGGGATTTCATTCCCTTCCCTTTAAGTTGCACTCCAAAGTTGGTTTTTTTTCTTCCTTTTGTGTAAAGCTTCAAGGCATTTTTCTATTGTAATTTCATATTTCATCAATAAAAATTTATTTTCACTTCAATTATGTATTGTATCTCAATTTCTATCTTAAATCCTTTATTTTCTATTATTTTCATGTTCAACTAAATTGTAGATTTACGGTTTAAATGAAATTCATGTAAATTTTAGATGTTGTGATTAAATCTCTCTCTGTCTTTTCATACTTTAGTGTCTATGATTACTTAAGTTAGATGTATATTAGATGAAGTTGTATTATATCGATATATTTGTTTTTAGTTTATGCTTAAGGAAAAATAATTGAGAATCACATGAATAATCTTAAATCTAATATATATCACCTGATTTAGTTTAGTTTGTGTGTTTTTATTTACTACTTGATATTCTATAGTGCATTACATATAGACTATACTTATTAGGATAAAAGCCATTGAATTTAATCATGCATCTCTTACTTAGATACATGGATTTGAAAACCCTAATTCTCTAATATTTTGAATTTTATCTGTATTTTAAATTAATCATCCTTGAATCATATCTAATAACTCTATCACTTTTCCTTGAATATCTGACAACTAATCTTTACTCTATTCTCTATAATATCGACACATACTTGTATACATACTACATAATATGCTATATACTCGTGTTATATTAAAATTAACATCAACCTGACAACCATGGGTGTGCATAATGGATAAAACTTTTCCATCTGAAAATTCTTCAAGATTTTATTTGTATATGTTGATTGATATATTAGTGTACCTTGCGCTAAGTATTCTATTTGTAACTTAGACAGACTTTGGTATTATTGAGACCTTTTATCTCAAATTTTGAAGTCTTTAGGACTATTGCCTTATTTAATTCTTTAAAAGTTCCAATTATATTCAAATCATCGACATATATGACTATGACTACAAAATCAATACTAGATGTTCATATGTATTTGCATGGGCAAATTTCATTGTTTTGAAATCCTTGCTTCTAGAGACATTCATTTAATCTATTATTCAGATTGTTTCAATTCATATAGTGATCTTTGTATCTTGATAGAGTAAATGCTTTGGTCTTACTCATTGATTCGTATGGTAATTTAAAACCATCAAGGAGTATCATGTATATTTCTTTATCTACGTCTCCATAAAGATATGTTGTTACCACATCCATTAAATGCATATTTAGATTTTCGAAAGCTACAAGACTAATTAAGAATCTAAAGGTAATCGCATCCATGACCAAGGAGTATGCCTCCTTATAATCAATTCCTAGTCTCTACAAAAGACCTTGGGCTACAAGTCTTACTTTATAGCATACAATTTCATTCTTTTCATTTCTTTTACGAATGAACACTCATTTATATCCAACAGCAGTAACACCATTTGGTGTTTCAACAATTGGTCCAAAGACTTTGCATTTTATGAGTGAGTCTCACTCAACTTATATTGCTCCTTTCCACATTGGCCAATCATTCCATTGCTTTCATTCAACAATAGTTTGTGGTTCTATTTCATCATCACTGTTGGTGATAGATAGAGCAATAATATATGCAAAGATATTATCAACAATTATTTGATTTCTATCTAACACTTCCTCTATATGTATATAATATATTGATATCTTAGTATTTATAGGAGAATGGTTAGATAAGAGCTCATTTCCTAAATGGCTTGTAACAATTTTGCTGAAGTGTTAGATGCTTTTATCTTTCGAAGTATTTTATCTTTTGCACCAAGTGGTCTACTATGTTCTAAAGGTTAGCTAAACGCTTCAATCACTGGGATCACATTTTATCCTTTAGGGACATCAATCTGTGCTAGGGTGTTTGCGATAGGAATGTGGAATTTGATGATTTTCTGGTTCCCTATAAATATATCTAATAATTGGTGGGCAACTAATTAGAAGTGTAAAATCTGTTGGATTTATTGCACACATTGCTTTATACACAAATCAAAATAATAGTTAGGGATTTTCCTATATAATTGATTTTTGTGCTTCAAGCGACACTTTTGTTTCTCCTATTTTGAGGAAAAAAGACTCATCAAATTAGCAATCTTCAAAATATACCATGAATAAATCCCCAATAAGGGATTCAATATATTTGATAATTGATGAAGAATCAAATCTAATATAGATGCAAAGTTTGCTTTGAGCTCCCATCTTTGTCCTTTGTGGTAGTACAATTGAAAGTTTGAAACACAAACGGTACAATCAAGAATCCGAAGATGGAAAATGTTTAAGGGTTAATCACGAGCAAGTTGCATTGGATAAACATAAGCTATAGGATGTTCAACTTTAATACCAACTAACGAGCAATAATCTAAGAATAACTTTGATGTAAATTTTCCTACATTATCTAATAGGATTTTTTAATTGGACAACCAAGAAAATGAGCTCGTAATCTTATAATTTGAGCTAGTAATTTTGCAAATACTAGATTATGAGTCGAGAGAAGACATGTATAAGACAATCTAAAAGATACGTAAATGAAGACCATGAAACACGTGAAAGGTCTACTAAGGGAGTGAATAAGACCATATATATTCGCTTGAATTCTCTATGAAAGAAGAGGATTCAATGTTAGCTTTAAGTGGCATTGTCTAGTAATCAATTTACCTTTTGAGCAAGCAGAGCATGGGAAATTATTATGTTGGAGGATCTTATGGTTCTCCAACGAATGTTCATATGTATTCTTTATTATTCATTGCATTATAGTTGATCCCGAACGTCTAAGACAAGCATACCATAAAATAAACATTAAGTGGTTATAAGATTTCAAGTCGATTAAGATATCTCTCTAAGTTATAAAATGGGGTATAATAAAAGCCAAAAAATTGTGTTGAGAGAATTTCTAAAATTACTTACCCTTCTAAGGATTAATAAGTTATAAAAAAATATTCTTTTCCATCTTTATCACATGTTTCAAAATGAAATCCATTAGCACAGATGTCCTTGAAACTAATTAAATTTCTCTGTAATTTTGGAGAAAATAAAGCCTCCTTAATGAAGAGTTTGGTTTTTGTCAGTCCTACATTTTCCACAATAATTTAAAACAAATTAAATTACAGGAAAATCAAAGTTGAACAGTAAATATCTAACTACCAAGAACCTGTGTGTGTGGTTAGGAGACTCCAGACTATATGCACTACGCTAACCCCTTGCATGCCTGCACCTACAAACCAAAACACAAGGAAAAATGTATGAGTGACAAAAGTCACCCAATACGTACCCCAAGGAAAACCACGGAAAACAAAACTATAATTAATTTTCTTTTTAAATTCATTTCGCAAACCATTTTCTCAAAACCTCATAAACCAGGCCCACACTGGCCAAAACCACAACCAAGGCTCTACTAGCCCAATGCCACAAAGAACCTCAATGGCCAAAACCACACACAATGAGTCGGAAAGTCCGACACCAGGCAACCTAACTCTGGCCACACACAGTCCACTGAGGAGCAACCCCAGCGTTCTGCACTGCCACGGTGACGGTTACCCTGTGTAGGAGCGTTCACCATCCCGCAATTCTCCCTCTCTAAAGAACCCTCAAAAGCCAACCCCTCCGTGGGAAGGTTGTCTTGTCTCTGAGGACGCTACCAACTATGGAACACGTGTCCCACCCGCACTGGCCACCATAGGGTCTGCCTCCTCACGGCGTCCTCCACACACGGTGCTTAGGAGGGAGTGTCATATCTTCACAACCTTAGCCTTGGGACGACAGTCAAGGAGTCTCATACCTCCAGGACCCGACGTCCCTCAGCCTCAGGTATCTCGGCCCCCGACCACCCAAGAAGGTCTTCACATTCCCTGGTCCTGACGACACGGTCCCACATTGTCTCGACTCGCACACAGAAAACCAGAAAAACATTTTCCAAAACAGGCCAACTATTTCCTTGAAATCCATTTCCAAGACCATTTTCATATCTTTGAAAATTCTTTCAAAACCTCGGCAAAACGACGCATCGGTGTCCCAGGAGACCACCACTAACGGCCCACAGTCCCTCTCAATGAGACAAAACACAGCAATCCAGAAAGCCCTCGGAAAACACATTTTATAAACTTGTTTGGGCCCATAATCGGCATGCTGGAAAATAAGTCCGATATGCCGAAAATCCCTAGTTTCGTAGACCGATTTGGATCGATCGACTGAATCAAGTCATCGGTCAACACTCAAGTCAAAATTGATATACCAAAATTGGTTTGGTCGACCGAAATCTCCTCATTCGGGCGACCGTCCAAAATTGGATGACTGATTATCGACTAGAGGACCTAAACTGATAGAAAAACGACATACCGAAATGGTTTGATATACTAAATTCTACGAAAAGTAGAAAACAACCCAAACTCTACAATCCGAATCGCCCCAATCGGGACCTCCGATCAGACCCCATAAACAAGTACCAAAAATCTTGCATAAAACATAAGATATAGATCCTCAAGTCTACTCCAAATCCCAACAAACAAAACTAAAATCCATTCACCATGCATCAAATATAAAATCACAAAGGCAGAAAGGTCAAAACGACCTAAAATGTAACCATCACAATAAATATCCATAAATTCTCATAAAATCATAATAAATTCCAGAAATATAAATTTACCTAGATTTCATGCAATCCTAGCATTTTCTACCAATTTCATGCTCTCTATTACATGAGGTGGAGGTACGTACTTGAAAACAAGCTCCAGCGATCTCCGACTGACTTCGACGAACTCCAGCACAACCACGACCACGGGAGCACTCCTCGCAAGCTCCACACATCACCACGAGCCAGCACAGCACTTCACTTCTCTCCCTCCCTCCCTCCTTCTCTCCCTCTCTCTCTCCCTCCTTCTCTCTCTCTCTCCCTCCCTCGCTCTCTCCCTCCCTCGCTTGCTCTCGCTCTCTCTCTCTCTCCCTCTCTCTCTCTCTCTCTCTCCCTCTCCCTCTCTCTCTCTCTCTCTCCGTCGACGTGTGAGAAGAAGAAATAGGGGATACCGGTGGAAGGAGAAGAAGAGAGGGAAAGAGGAAGGAGGAGTGGGGAGGGAGGAAAGGAAGGGTGGGGAAGAAGGGAAACGCGCTCGAGGAGGAGAAAGAAAGAAAAAGAAGACGGCGATGAACGGGAGAGGAGTGCGGTGCGGCTTATAAAGCCTACGCACGAAGTAGCTGGAAGCGTGCTCACCTGCACATCTCAGCCACCGACACACCGCACAAGCACACCGACCACTCCGCCCAACCACCAGCCACATCCAACGGCCCACGAGCGTGGGCCCCACACGGACCCCACACTCGGGCCCCACACAGACCCACACCCGGGCCCCACACGTACAGTGCCAGCCAAGCACAGGGACACGCAAATAGAAGCCGACCCACGATGCCCAAGTCCAAAAGTACAAAACCACACAACAGGCCTCGGAACAGTAACACCCGTCTAGGAATAAAATTCATAAAATGTAAATAATTACAAAATGAATTTTACGAGTGTTACAGTTTTATTTAGAAGGAATATAATTGCTTAACTTGACATTTCTATTATTTTGAATGGTCCAGATATTGTGTTCACATATGTTTCAAAATGAAAAATGTCCTTAAAAAAGATCGGGTCCTTGAGGATTGAGTACATACTACGTAGTAGCACAATCTACTAGACATACAATAGATTTAAACATCTATCATAAAATAATGGAAACAAATATAAGGAATTTATTTTAATAAAATACAAATATCCAAAAATCAAATAAATATTAAACATTGTTTGACGTACTCAAGAAATAAAATAAGAATGCAAATGTTTAAAACAAAAGGAGATAACATAAACAACTATCATAGTTTAAAAAAACATAGATAATAATGTCTAATAGTCATAATTGGAAAAATCTTCAATGGTGAAATTAGTTATATCTTCAGAAATGACAAGGTTAGCATGAATTGTAATGACTTTGTCCTCTTGCTTCAAGCTTTCCTGGAAGAGATTCTGAAAATATTTTGACATATAATAAATGCAAGACCAATGTCCAATCATACCGCATTTGATGCATTTATCTTCATAGTCCTTCTAGGATTGATGAGATAATTCATTTTCATTTTTATTCCTCCTCCAGGTATTATTAAATTTTATTTTACCTTTGCCTTTGCCTTGTATTTGGATTGAAATCTACTGGATCTACAATAATTTTGTTCCTAACAAAGTTTTTGTTTCCACCAAAATTTTTGTTCTTCTCGCATCAAATTTTTTTACTCTTCTAGGATGATATTGCATGTGTTTTAAGCACTGCAGTAGATCCAACTATACAAGAATTATGATTCTTTAGAAGTAATTCACTGTTTTACTCAACAATAAACAGATAAGACAAAAAATCACAAGATTTCTCAAATTACCTCTCCTTATATTACTACATCAGAATGAGGTTGTCCTCGTAGAAAGAAGTGAGTCATTTCCAACATGTAGAGTCAATAATCTTGTTATCACACAAATGCATGCATGAAGTGATCTTATAGAAGATTGAATTATATTCAACAATTAACTTGTAATCCTGGAATCTAAGCTACGACCATTCGTAACAAGCTTGTAGGAGGATTAGCTTTAGTTTTTTCCAAAGGATTGCTAGATTTTTTTACTATAAGTTATTCTATCTTCATATGTTCATGAAGGTAGTGGTGTATGAAAATCATCGCCTTCGCCTTCTTTTGAGTAGAGTATACTTTTGGTTCAACTATGATCTTAACTAATTCCTTTGCACTAAGATGAATTTCAACATTTAATGTCCATAATAAATAATTCTCTACAAATATCAATGATAATGACTTTAAGTTATGCCAAATTTGGCATAATCTATAAGTGGTAGAAAAAATAGGATTCAATAATTATAAAATATTAAATTATTATGAAAATTCTAGAATTCAATCTCACGTGGATGTAATATTCAAAAGTTCATTATATAGTATTTTATAATCTCGTAAAGAAATTATGTTTAAAAATAAATTTAATCATGCTGAATTAATTTTGTAACATGTTAAAAGCAATAAAATATGTTTTATAATAGTATAGATATCATAGAAGATAAAAATTATTGCATGTAAGTCTAATTTGTCTTTAAATGTAATTTGTAATGTAATTTTTATTCATTTAACAATAAAAACCACGAAAATTATATGAATAAAGTAACATTCTAGAATATTAAATCCTAAAATTTCAATCTTAATTTCCATAAAACATGTAGTGTAAAATTGTATTAACATCAAAGCACAAAGTTTAAAACTGAAATGTAACTAAAATAAATATCAAAATTTTATTGTAGTTTAGAACTACAATGTATTTTAGAGTATAGATGTACTGATATGCAAAATTACATAATTTCAAGAGTTTATAACAAAAATACGTAAACTCCATAAAGTTATCAGTAACAAAGAATTCTAAAGCAACAAATAGAGAATTTCATGGTATATTTATTAATTCTAGAAAATTAAAAGTATTTTCTTAAAAAATATAAGACTCGAAATTAATAAATTAATATTGTAGGAACTAAAATGTAATAACAATAATAGGAAAACCTTAATAGATTTCTCCCGAGAGGGAGAGACAATGGTCGTTGCCACCTCGTTGGCCAATAGCTACCGGTAGAAGTCGAAAATGACACAATGGCCCAAAATGATCAATAATAACCAAAAGACAACCAATAATGGCTAAAAATGACTAGAAAATGCCAGAAACGGTCCAAAAATGGTCGAGAAGAATGGCCAATAAATGATGAAACTCATATGATTAAAACATAAAAGTTGATTTTCTTTGATTTTATACATAAAAAGAGGATAAAACCATAATTCTTCTCTAATTAATATATAAAAAAGGCTGACTTTTGTGAAAAAACAATTCTAAAATCTTAAAAAACGAAAGAGAATAACCACCCATTGGTCTCGTCGTTTCAAGAATGTGCTGATGACATATTGTAACCAAGAAAAGAGTAACAAGACCTAGAGAAGATGTAGAGCAAAAGTAAAACCTAAAAGTGCCTCAGAGACACAAACTTATCCTTTTTATTTATAGACAAGGTTGTGATACAATGGATAAAAAAGATTCATATGACAATTACAAATATTTTATAACAATCATAGCTTATTCTCTAATTTAATTTTCTAAACTCAGACAAACCAATGTGGAGCAAGCTGTTGATTTTTGGGTGGTGTGTGGTAATCAAACAGTGCAAAGGAAGGAAGAAGAAAACAAGGAGAGGACGAGAGGATTTGGGTGGTAAACCCGTTTTCTATTGCAACGTTTTTCAGTACAAAAAACAAGACATATTTAAAGACATATAGGCGTAATCGCCCATTCAACCCATAATCCTAAAATATAAGATCCGTCGCACAACCATTACACCCACTAAAACAACTACCCACTACTGAGGATAAACATTAAAGATAAACGTGCTTTAAATTAAAGCACTTAATCACAACACTCCTCCTTGCCTTAGAGACTGCACGCTCCTAGCCTGTCTCGCAGAAATTGAAATCTGCCAGTTGGAAGTGCCTTTGTGAATAGGTCAGCCAGCTGGTTCTCTGTTGAACAGTGTATCAATTTAATCTCTCCATTTGTTTGCATCTCTCTGGTAGCATAAAATTTTATATTGAAATGCTTTGTCCTGCCATGAAAAATAGAGTTTTGAGAGATTGCTATGGCAACCTGGTTGTCCACTAGCAATTCTGTAGCTCCATCTTGCTTTAAGTTCAAATCATCTAGAATTTTCCTCAGCCATAAAGTCTGATTTGCTGCAGCATTGGTTGCTATAGTTTCTGCTTCTGTAGTAGATTGAGCTACCAATTCTTGCTTTTTTGAACACCAACAAAATATATTTTCACCAATACAGAAACAGTAACCTGTAGTACTTTTGAAATCCTCCACCGAACCAGCCAATCACTGTCAGAATAACCAACCAGTGTTGATTTTCCAGCTTTGGAAAATTTTACACCATAGTTCATGGTTCCTTTTAAGTATCTAACAGTTCTCTTTGCCGCCAGCCATTGTAAATTACTTGCACAATGCATATAACGTGATACACACTTACAGAGAATAAGATGTCTGGTCTTGTAGCTATCATGTACATAAGACACCCAATCAAACTTCTAAAAAGCTTTTCTTCTACTAGCTGGGCTGACTCCTTCCAGTTTAACATCTCCTTTGGATTCATGGGTGAATCTACTGGTTTGCAATCCTCCATGCCAAATCTTTTAAGCACCTCTTGACAATACTTTTTTTGTGAGATAACAATTCCAACTTCACTTTGCTCAAACTATGACATCAGACCTTAGTCTGACATTTCAAAGGTGTTCATCAATTTGATTTTGACATCTTCAATAAGGTTAGGACTGCTACCAGTGCTAAGTAGGTCATCTACGTACAATGACACTACAACTCGCTCCTTATTATGCAGTTTTACATATAAGGTAGCTTCTGAGAGGCTTCTTTTGAATCCCATACTCACCAAATGATCAACAATCTTACTATACCATGCTTTAGGTGTCTGTTTCAGGCCATACGAGCCTTTATGCAACTAATAAACCTTGTTATCTGTCCCTGGAATTTCAAAGCCAGATGGTTGATCAACATAAACTTCTTCCTTTAATTCACCATTCAAAAAAGCCAACTTGACGTTAAGGTGATAAACTGTCCATTTGAACTGAGCAGCAACAGCCAATAACAATCTGATTGTGTCTAGCCGTGCAACAGGTGCAAATGTATCAAGATAATCAACTCCGAACTGCTGACCATACCCCTTCACAACCAGCCTTGCTTTATACTTGTTTATAGAGCCATCTGAATTAAATTTGGGTTTAAAGATCCACTTGACTCCAATCACCTTTTTATTTTTTGGACAATCAACCAATTCCCAAGTTTGGTTCTTTTGAATTGAGTTAAACTACTCCTCCATTGCTGCCCTCCAGCATGGATCGTCCAAGGCTTCTACTGCAGTGACTGGTTCTGACATTGCTATATTAGTTCTGTGGTAAATGTCAGCAATAGACCTTGTTCCACGTACAGGCATGTGATCAATCAGATTCTCAGGATTAAGTAGCTCATCTACTTCCTCATCTTCTGAAGAGAAATCCCCTTGTCGATCTGTTGGAAATTTCTGGACAGACTCTATAACCTGCTGGTTGTGATCTTTATCCCAATTCCAAGTTAGATTTTCATGGAATTTGACATCTCTAGAAATAATCATTTTTCCTGAAGTAGCTGATATACTTTGTAGGCTTTAGAAACAGAACTATAACCTACAAAGATCCCAGGTTCTGCCCTTTGATCAAGTTTATCTCGCTTGGAAGAAGGAATCTGAGTAAAACAGATGCAGCCAAATATTTTAAAATAACTCAAGGAGGGTTGGTAAGCATACCAAGCTTCATATGGTGTAACATCCTTCAGCACCTTTGTAGATATGCGATTTTGAATATAAACTGCTGTATTGCATGCCTCAGCCCAAAAGGTTTTTTGAAGATTTTTTTCATGCAACATACACCTTGCCATATCCATTATTGACCTGTTTTCTCTCACTCACTCCATTTTGTTGTGGAGTGTAGGGGGTGGTGAGTTGATGTTCAGTATCGGCCTCTTCACATATTCCATTAAATTCAGCATTATCATACTCTTTTCCATTATCAGTTCTCACTGTTTTAATGGTGTTTCCACACTGATTTTCAACATAACTCTTGAACTTCCTGAAAACTGTGATACTTCAAATTTGGACTTAATAAAATAAATCCAACACATTCTTGTAAAATCATCAATAAAAATTATGTAGTACAGGCTCCCATTTAGAGATTCTATACTCATAGGTCCAGCTAAATCAGAGTGAATTAGTTGAAGTTTAGAATCAGATTTCCAGGATGAAGTAGGAAACGTTTTCCTGCACATCTTGCCAACATGACATGCATTGCAGTGAGAGAGCTGAGATTCAAATTGTGGCAGGTCTTTAGAAACAGATTTCATTTTCAACATCCTTTCTAAATGGGAGTGACCTAACCTTTTGTGCCATGTATCTGTCATACTTGCACCTACTGTTCAAACAGAAGCCCGACCTACTAAAGGATTCAAGGGAAAACTCCTGCCCATCATTTTAATCCTGACAGGATCATATATACAGCAGTAACTGCCTTCAAATACTACCTTAAATCCTTCCTCAATAAATTGTCCAACACTCAATAAATCCTTCCTACTGTTCCAGACGTTGGAAGGAAAAACTTACCTTTCCCTTTAGCTTGCATGATCTCCATTTCCTATCCGGACCATAGATGGCAGTGTAGAATATAAGTCTTGAAACAAACTTCTGCAATTTGTCATATGATGGGTACAGCCACTATCAATGAACCAACTTTCATTGTTTTTTCTCTCTATAATTGTAACCATGCCGTCGGAAGTGGCAACAAATATGTGTGTGTCAAATTCGGCAAAGCCACGGCAAAAAATGAAATGATGCAAAAATACAGGAGTCACCACCTATTCTATTTAAATGGAAGACGAGGAAAACTATATAAAATGAAAATCATGCAAAACAATAAAAGAAAAATCTTCGTAAACCAGAAATGCAGGTGAGGATCCCTATTACGTACGAGGAAGGTGTTAGGTACCCTCGTACGTCCGATAAATCGGTCTTCTATTGGTTTCTCTTTTGCTAATGAAATATCGACTTTACAGCCTTTGCTGTACGCCCGAGGGCGATATACCATGCCATGCTAATGTGTGTGGTGTCTAAAGTACGGGTGCATGATGTGTGGGGGTGTGTCCTAATGCTCAGAAGTATCACTCGTATTGTGGGACTAGCATTGATGCAAGAAAATTGCATAATAAGATCAAAGATCTAAAATCTCGAGTGAGTTATCATCCTTGCTTTACTATATGCCTAATGCAATCTAAGATGCATGAAAAACAGTTGAAAACATATATGTGCCTTCCTAATGCATCAAGGAAGAAAATCAAAGGAAAACCCAAAAGCAAACAAAACATATTGTGTGCTATTGAAAACAGGCCAATGCGCTAAACTGGTGCGCCAAACTGGTGCGCCAGACTGTTGCTCCAGTCTGGTGCGCCACCTATGTGCGTCTAGGTGGGCCAGGAAAACATGCTGAGGGAAAAACAGAAAGCAACCAAACATCAGAAGATGCACTCCGGAAAAGTACGCAGTAGAATCATTCTGTAAAACTTTGAAAACACGTATTAAAAGTGCAAGAAATGCAAATGCAATGACCTTGTGTTCAAGGACTGGTAGCCTCACACAAGGTCTCACCTATTTAAGCTAGAAAAAAGAATGCACGATTCAGTCAGGCCACTGGCTCATAGGGCAATGCACATGGTTCTCCACAAAAGAGTAATGTGCAATCGACCTACCAGAATTAACATAGAACTGAATACCAAAATAGAGAAAACAATTAGAAAGTAATCTGATCAAAACCGAAAAGCATGCTGGTAACATCTTGGTACATCAGAGAATCAGTCATAAAAGAAAAAAGCTCAAAACCCTGCGATAAGATCATGCAAATAAAGATGCAATGCGAGTGTTTCATTCTCTGACCAGTCTGACACGCCTGCTCGGTGCGCCAGCGTGGTGCGCTGGATAGGTGCGCCTGAGTGATGCGCCCCAGGGAATCTGGATCAGACTGCAATCTGATCCAGAATCCACCCCAGTAGAGACATAGGGTGATTCATACTAATGCAGATGGGTTCATGCCGTTATTAAGAACTGAAAATATGATGAGGATACACACGATTGAGAACCGTCATGTAAATCATGTATTCGAAGCCAAAATAAGTTGATGGGTTCATGTATGAAAACATGCAAAGCCTAGGAATAATCATGATCTGAATAACGCCAATCAGAACATATGTAAATAATAATCATAAGCATATTTCTATGTGCAAGAACATAAAGGTGCGTGGCAAAATGCTATGTGCAAGGGAATGATAAAAGAAGATAACTCATGCAGATTTTATGCTAGAAACAAAAGTTTAGATTAGCATGGAGATTATTTTACATAGAGAGCAAGCATGTTTATCATAAAACTTTGCAAAAACACGAATAAATCAAATCACATGTAAGATTTCAAGCATGCTTTATCATATTTCTGAAATGAGATTTAAAAGAGAAAGAGGAGGTAGAAAGCCTACCTCTCAAGATGTTCCTTCTTAAAATATTAGAAATAAAGATATCATTATTGCTTTGGAAGGACCAAGGAGGTTTTAGGACGCAAGGGAGTGCTCCAGAAAACGAAAATAAGCTACTGGAAAGAAGAAGAAACTCGTGCAGGATGCTTTCTCAGAACAGAATGGCTGAATTCAGGATTTTCTAACCTCCCTCAATGGTTGCCTATGGATGTCCTTATATAGGATTTTCTCATGGATAACTCATGGGAATGGGGAGAGCCTCGTAGACGGAAAGCCTGGAAGATTCCATGGCATATTCGTTGCTAGAGGTAATAGCCATGGGAGGTGGAAAGCCAGCAGCCCGCAGCCTGTGAAGTGGCGTGCGCCTGGATGTGCGTCAGAGATGTGCGCCTATGATGTGCGCTAGGTAAGTGTGCTAGCTAGGTGTACTAGGGAAGTGTGCTAGCTAGGTGCTCTCCCCTACTGGTCTGGTTTTCTAATTGGGCTGCGGGCTTGCTATGGGTTTAGGATTGGTTCAAGGGTCAACCACATCCAAAGCAACATCTGGAGTCCTATCAATGAGTCACCTCAAAATCGGGGTGTCTGCAGATGTCCCTACCTGAGCGAGGTCGAGGGACGAAGGGAACCAAGACCGATGCTTAGGGTTGACAAGATACCCCTATTTTGATGTTACAGAAGGGGCGGTGAGTCACTTATCCGGCGGATGCACCGAAAGTCATGACTTGTTGCCAAATGCAAATGCAAATGCGAAATTCATGCACCTACTGATCTAAATGCTGGGGATGTAATGCTAATGTGAGATGTTAATGCAAGAGCCGATGCTGAAAGTCGATGCGAAACTAATGCTAATGCTGAAAACACAAACAGAAGAAAACACTGGCAAGAAAATGATAAGTTGTCGGACTCATCAGTCGGATTATGAAGTTATCAACCCAGAGACGGGATATGACAAGCTAATCAAGCCTTGCCAACCCAGACGCCTGACAGTGTGACGGTTGTCAATCGAGTAGTTGGGGATACCAGCCCAAGAAAAGGGAGGGCATGACAAAGAGATTATTTATCAAGCAAAGCAGGGCCCGGTCCGCACGGACCAAGGGAGAACAAAGAGATTTCGCGCCCGCGAAAACTCAAAAGAAAAAAACAAAAGGACCTTGACCGCCCAGCCAGAGGGTCAAACAACCAGATTCCGTGCCTGCGAAAATCCAGAAGAGAAAAGAAAAAAGACCTTGACCGCCCGGTCAGAGGGTCAGACAACTGGATTTCCTGCCCGGGGAAATCCGAGGAAAGGGCTAGGACCTTGACCATCCGGTCAAAAGGTCGAGCCACGGGATTTCCTACCCCAGGAAATCCGAGAGAGGGGGTAGGACCTTGACCATCAGGTCAAAAGGTCGAGCCACGGGATTTCCTGCCCAAGGAAATCAGAGAGAGGGGCTAGGACCTTGACCATCAGGTCAAAAGGTCAAGCCACGGGATTTCCTGTCCAAAGAAATCCGAGAAACCAAGGACTTTAACACCCGATTAAAGCCAAGGGGGTGGATTTCGCGCCCGCGAAAATCCAAAGGAGCAAAGGACCTTGACTGTCCGATCAACGTCAAGCAAGCTGGATTCCGCGCCCGCGGAAATCTAAAGGGGTAGAGGACCTTGGCCGCCCGGTCAAAGTCAAACAAGCTAGATTCCACACCTGCGGAAATCCAAAGGGGCAAAGGACCTTGACCGCTCGGTCAAAGTCAAGCAAGTTGGATTCCGTGCCTGTGGAAATCCAAAGGAGCAGAAGGACCTTGGCCGCCTGGTCAAAGTTAAGCAAGCTGCATTCCACGCCTGCGGAAATCCAAAGGGGCAAACGACCCTGACCGTCCGATCAAAGTCAAGCAAGCTGCATTCCGCGCCCGCGGAAATCCAAAGGGACAAAGGACCCTGACCGCCCGGTCAAAGTCAAGCAAGCTGGATTCCGCACCCACGGAAATCCAAAGGGGCAAACGACCCTGACCGCCCGGTCAAAGTCAACAAGCTGGATTCCGCACCCGCGGAAATCCAAAGGGGCAAACGACCTTGACCGCTCGGTCAAAGTCAACAAGCTGGATTCCGCGCTCGCGGAAATCCAAAGGGGCAAACGACCTTGACCGCCCGGTCAAAGTCCAGCAAGCTGAATTCCGCGCCCGTGGAAATCTAAAGGGACAAAGGACCTTGACCGCCCGATCAAAGTCAAGCAAGCTGGATTCCGCACCCACGGAAATCCAAAGAGGCAAAGGACCTTGACCGCCCGGTCAAATTCAAACAAGCTAGATTCCGCGCCCGCAGAAATCCAAAGAGGGAAAGGACCTTAACCGCCCGGTCAAAGTCAAGAAAGCTGGATTTCGCGTCCGTGGAAATCCAAAGGGGCAAAGGACCTTGACCGCCTGGTCAAAGTCAAGCAAGCTGGATTCCGCGCCTGCGGAAATCCAAAGGGGCAAAAGACCGCCCGGTCAAAAACAAGCAAGCTAGATTCCGCACCGCGGAAATCCAAATGGGCAAAGGACCTTGACCGCCCGGTCAAAGTCAAGCAAGGGAAAAGGACTTTGACCGTCCGGTCAAATGTCAAACAAGAGGATTTCATGAGTGCCCAGTCAAAGGTCAAACAAGAGGATTTCGCACTCGCAAAAAGAATCCCAGGAAAGAAAAGGAAAAAGGACCTTGACCGCTGGTCAAAGGTCAAGCAAGAGGATTTCGCGCCTGCGAAAATCCAAGGAAAGAAAGGGATAGAAGGATCTCGTTCGTCGGGAGCGAGAACCTAGAAAAACAAAAGCGATAATCCCTGGATTGTTCCCCAGGTGGGAAATTGATTCAGATGCAATCTAGAGGGCAGAACTGCTTACTGCTCGCTCTGTGGCACGGAAGCTAGTGTGCTCGCTGAGATGCATGTGCAATATCCTCCTTGCTGGAGTGCTGGCTCTGCAGGTTTTGCAAAAAGTTGGGGCATATCCGCAACTAAGTACATCTGGTTGCTGTATAACTGTTGTGATACATGATATTCTGTTAGGTGCTTTGCTACTCAAATATAACTCCCCACCCCTTTCGTGGGTTATTCTGCACACTTTTCGGTGGAAAGGGCTTTTTGCAAGTTACCCATCTAGTGGATTCTTGAAGACTTGTGCATGTGTTCTTCTTGACATTCTTGAAGACTACAGAGTACGGAGGATAGCAATGCAATTCTGGCAGTCATTTTGTGCTTTAGACTTTGGAAATTAAGATATATGTACTGCTTGCATCTGATGGGGCCCACTGCCATATCTGCTAGCCCATGTGCCGTGCAGGGATATCCAACCATGGTGACATCTAAGCATATTAATCGGTGCACTGATTGCTGAAGACTGCGAGCTTGCGGACTTGGGGCATGTCCTCTTCATTGTTGAATATTGCCATAGTTGAAATGAAATGGCATTTGTTATGTGTTGCAGCTGGATTCTGGAAACTCATTTTCCATGTCTTTTTTGCTTCAGGCAGACAGAGCTTGCGTGGAAGAAGTCCGATGGGCCTGGGACTATTGCTATGCATGCCACCAGCCTGTTTCATGTGCTGTGACGGCTATGCTCCTGTGTACTGACAGGCCTATCCCGAAGTGCTTTATAAGAAGCCTCATCTGCATGCTCCCAATAGTAGTACTGTCCCCTTGATCTTCGTGACTTAGAAAGACAGCTGACATGCCCCTAGTTAAAGACCTATGTCCAACCAAAGAGCAGTTAACATGTCTCTGGTTGAGCTCCCCTATTTGCCAAAATTCCTACTTAAAAGGCAGTTGACATGCCCCTGGTCGAAACGCAGACAAATGCCTTGCAAAGTAATGCAAGATGCAAAAGTGGTGAACTCACCAATGCTTAATGCCAAATGATTTATGCAAGATTTAAAAGATGGAAGCAAGATTTATGCATTGTATATAGAAGATATGCCCTCAGCACCGAGGAAGCCTTCATTGCCTGCTATAAGAAACTTGATTGTCCTCGACTCACTTGGTGCTACCTGGATTCCTGGGTTTATGGTGGCTCTCACTCAACCAATGGATTTTCAAGGTAAAATGAGCTCCATGTCAAATTCCTAGGACCCTATACTTACTTTTTTCAATGGTTCATATTTCTTTTCTCCCTCAATGGCATGCTGACTTACCCTATCCCTGCTTGGAGGTAATAAACACCTAGGCTGGGGGATGGCTGCTCTCTTACTTTGATATAAAAGGGGTGGCTAATCCCTTTGTTCATGTGAACTTGGTAAGTGTATACTTTAACTCCTCTCCAAGTTATGCGGTAGGGATAGAGTCGTCCTACATACCTTTCTCGTTGGAGCCTACTTCTGTCTGCAACTTCTATCTTCTTATTTCTTTTATGCTCCGAAGTCTATGTTTTTTTATTAGCTCGCACTCTCACTTATGCCCTAGTATTTTTACTCCCTCTGGAGGTGTAGGTCCCTTAGGAATTTATACATTTTGCCCACTTTCCATGGATAGTCACTCCCTCACTCCCTAGGTCACACAGGTAGTAACACGTGAGGAGAATCAAACTCTTCCTAAGCAGGCAGGCTTTCGATTTTCCTCATCGGACAATAGTTATGCCAATATTCATATTATGATTACAATGCAAACAAAAGGAAAGTACAATGCAAATGATGCAATTTGAGGTGATGTTCGGATGCTGTAAGTAAAGCATGAAACATGGAGATGCATGACCCACAATGAAATGCTTTGCAAGGCTTGGGAGTGGCCGACGATCACTGGTAGTACTTCCAGTTAGGAGCTGCTGATGGGTGACGATTATTGGTCTAGCACACTTTCTTTTTGATTAAAGGACCATGATTGAAGCTCGGGCCTTATGATTCTGGCTGCAGTGGTAGAACAACTATTTTGGCTCCCTTGATTTTGTTGTGCTTTGTTTGGTCCTTCGTAAGCACCTCCGATTGTGCTTGGAATAAATGTCCAGATCTTCAAGTTGCTCAGGCTTTCTGTGTTTGCTTTCTGTGCAATATCTGGTGCTGCTGTTGCTTGATGTGCTGCTGATGGTTCTGAGTGACCGCGTTGTACAACTTTGTAACTACTCATGGGTCTACTCTGATTCTGAAAATTCTTCTAAATAAATCCAAACTGCTTGAGGCTATGAACAAACTTTTGCTTTGATTCAATACGTCTGCACTGGTAAAGTGAGTTAAATCGCGGGAAATGATCGTTTTTGAGGACTTACCTGAACGCAGGGGATCTCTTCCGCTTGGTTCTAACGTTTGTATCCCAACTCTTCGTGCTCTCTTCGTTCTTCCGCCTTGATCGGCTCGGTGGTTCCTTAGCCGTATCGCCCAAGGGGTTCCTTTCTCATACCCTAGTTGCGACACAAATTTCGACCACCAGGCAAATGACAAGGGTCGTATAGAATGGCCAAGTGGCTGACAGACTCAAGAACAGGAATGAGATTAACTGGCTCAAATCGATTGACACGATACAGAAAACCCAAAAGTGTTGAAGCTAAAGCGGAGACTGCCTCAACGGTAGGACGAAACAAACTAAAGACTCTTCGGAACCACCGAGGAAGGATAAATACAACTGACATGGAAAAGGGAAAATGAATAGGATTGATAAGACAAATAAAAGATCAGACAGAATCAACGAGAAAGATGGAATTGACTCCCAAGAGACCTGCTGCTCCCGGGTCTGAATGCTGAGGGAAAGGTTGGCTAACTATATTGGGTTGTACTGGTGGTGCTTGTGCAGCTACTGGTGCGGGCTCGGGGCCTGCTGCCTGTGTGTCAATCTCAATGACCTTTTGGTCAATCAAGTCCTGGATCGCGTTCCTTAATGTGAGACAATTGTCCGTCGAGTGACCTATGACTCGATGGAAATTGCAGAACACATTCGCATTGTACCAAACTGACAGTGAATTAGGCAGTGGGCGCACCTCAGGCGGCCTCAGGAGGGATGCGACTTTAGGGAATACCATGCTCAACGGCTCCACTAAAGGGGTAAAGTGGCGTCGGTCACGGCGTTGTCGCTTCGGCTGTGGATGTGCCAACGGTGGGCGCGTTCTAGCCGGTGGGTTGGGATATACTGGAGTGGCAGTGAGTGTAATGTGTAATGCATGTTGTGCTCTAGGTGTAGGCGTGGGTGCATAAACTAATTGATGCTGAAGAGGCGGATGGACATTCGCCAGTGCAGCAGGGGATATAATGTAAGAAACTGTATCCTTGGAGGGATCCCGCCTCCGGGGTGGATTGGTGTTGGGATTGCTGTTGTTGCTGCTGCTAGGGCCACTATGTGAGGCAGTGGCCTGATTGGCAAATGCAGAGAGCGCTGGAAAACTGCTGCCGCGCAGTGAACTCTCAACACGGACGTCCGCCCGAAGCAGTACAGAGAAAGTGGTGATAGGCTGAATGCTAAGCAGAGTCCCGACCGCCGGCTGTGCTCCCTGAATCACGATCTCAATAGACTCCTCGTCGGAGGGCCTATCTTTAACTTGCGAAGCCAGGGATCGTCAACGTCCAACATACTCCCCAAATGCTTCTTGGGGTCTTTGCCTAAGAGCGACTAGGTCCTCCCGCTTGGAGACTAAGTCGAGGTTAAAGGAGTATTGCTCCAGGAATGCCTGTGTAAGGTCATCCCAAGTCCTGATGGTGGCCATGTTGAGGGAAGCAAACCATTTCAACGCGGGCCCTGTAAGACTCTTCTAGAACAGGCGGATCAACAACCTTTCATCAACCTCAAGCTGAGCAAGGTCTCCACAATAGGCTTTTAGGTGGACAATTGGACAGCCCCTACCATTATATTTCTCGAATTCCGGGATATGAAAATTCGGAGGGAGAGTCGCCTCTGGGAAATAACAGAGGTCCCGAAATTGGTAGGACTGGTGGTCCCCGCCTTGCACTTGTCGGAGAGTGCGTTCCAGATCATTTACTCTCGCGAGGAAAGCATCTGGAGCTACTGCAGCTGTGGACTGTGCAGTAGAGGCGGGTGCCGCGTACACTGTATGGGTCGCCCCTAAGGGCTCCTCCGGATCCAACATTCCGCCGTCTAGTGCTACGGCAGGATGGCCAGTGTACCCGTGCATGGGTGCAGTGTGCTGTGGGATGAAAGATGAGGCCTGTGTGTGATAAAAGGGTGAAGGAAAAGCATGGGGTGGTGCAACTAGTGGTGCAGAATGTGGGAGCAGGAGTTGTTGGACCGGGATGGT
>JAMKQA010015914.1:0-27853 GCA_024699735.1 Posidonia australis
ATCCTAGCATATATATACTAGGTCCAAAAGACTAATTTGCCCCATAATTACAATCATAATTCAAGTCATATTCAACAATCCTAATTACAATCATAATTCAAGTCATATCCTAATTACAATCATAATTCAAGTCATATTCAACATTTATGTTGTTGAATTCACATGATAAAAAATCAATATATAATCATTGTCATGGTTGTTGTTTCTTGGAGAAAAACTTTGAAGAGGAGAATTGTACGCCAAATTCATGCATACCGAATTCTACGCTAAATTGTGCACAATTCATTTGAGTGATGTCATGAAAAGAGGAGATTATACATTTGATGATATCAACAAAAGATGAGATAATAGAATAGGCCTTATCACCTTAGTGCTTTGTAGAGATTCCTACTAAAACTTGTTGTGGAAATCAACTTTTGAAGTTTAATTAGTGGAAAAATAATTTCAGGATGTGAGATTTTATGATAATAGAACCATGTTTGGTAACAAATATAATGACATTAGCTTTTAGATGATTTTTACATTGAATAAAAACAAAATTGTCCTTAACACTCACTATCGTCAAAACCCACGATCCTTTCACCATGTCTTCTACCACCTCCTTCTTGACCATCGACAAGAAGTCGAAGAAGAAAAGGACAAAACCCCAATCTTATGACCAAGAAGCCTCCAACGACAATAACATTGTCGAGGACTAAGATCACCTAATCCAACATCAATCCTTCACCTCAACCCTTGACACTTCCCAATGCCCGATCCTTCTCAATAACTATAACCATGTCAACATTCAGATGGAACACTACACCCTGCTCCCACACTAGCTACTCCCAACTTAAGCACTCCCACTTAGAATATCTCTACTACTGTGTCATCAATTTCAACCACAAAGTCATCAAAAATTACATATCCACTGGCAATAGGCATAGAGTACCAGAGAGATGAGAGAATCTGTTGTTGTCACCTAGAAGAGAACTAGAGAGACGAGAGAACCAAAGTGATGAGAGATCGAGAGAAGTCACCTCACCCCTCGTCGTTGTCGTCGTTTGAGAAGGAAGCCACTGTCGTCGACTCAACCCTCGCTTTTACGGTTTTTTTTGTTTTGTGAATTTGGGGTTTAGATCAATGACACAATTTATAATTTACATGCGGTTATTTTGTGATATCTTTGATATTATAAGAAAAATATGGTCCATAAAGAATGTGGTTTGAGCTTTTTGACCAAAGCTCACACAAGTAAAATTCTAAGATTCTACCTTTTGATTGGAGATTTACACAAAGAAGGAAAAAATAAATTCCTCCAGAAGTTCTCCAAAAATTTACATTTGTTTTGGCATTTTAGGGAAAAAAACGATTTCTACTGTGATGATGGGTCAGAAATCCCTATTAAATGTTACTTAAGAGTCAAGATAAACGATGTATGACTATGCATATATAAAACCTTTTATTTTTAACATAATATAAAAAAACAATACAGTCATCATGATCAAGTTTTTGTACCAAAAAATAATATAATGTTAGATATATGTTTAGTAAAAAAAATCGGTTACACATGGAACTCATCTTCACGTATATTAACATGTAATCGATAAATTCCTTTCCTACATATACATAGAGAAGAAATGAAAGTAGATTTAGGATCTGTTTGGTAGGATTTTTAGATAACTTCTGAGTATATAACTTCTCTCTAGAAGTTGTAATGGTCCAGTAATTCTACCAAACACTATCAATGGCTGTTTCAATTTATTCAATAATTTCACCACTTTTCAAGTAAATAATGGTAAAAACACTATTTTCTGGGAAAATAGATGGTGGTGCGGGAAAAAACTAAAGAATATTCTCCCAGATATTTTTAAACGGACTAAATTTAAAAAGACCTCAATTGTAAAAACAATTGAAACTTACAGAGCAAACTTTGCTAATTTATTTATTAGTCCTACATCACATGACAACATAGTCAATATATAAAATCAGGGTAACATACTTACAGATATTCTAAACAATATAATGCTTTGTCCTGAAGAGGACACTTTGGAGTGGACTCCCTCTAAAAACGCTATACTGTCAATTCCGCCTACAATGTTATAAATGATGGTGGACTTAGATTTCAATTTCACGATTATATATGGCTCAGCTGGGTCCTTTTAAAGGTTAAACTATTTTCATGGTTGGTTTTACTCAATAAAGTTTTGATTAAAGTCAACCTATGCAAAAGGGGTTGGAATGGTTATGTAATATGTGTCTTTTGTAGAGGTTTTGAGGAAACAACTAATCACTTATTTTTCACTGTTATTCAGGATCCTCTATACCCTACTATAAGTTCTATTACTGGCTTATTTTCATTCATTATTCCCCTGTTATTTGAATTCTCCTTTAAAGGTAGAAATACTTTGATCCAGATGATTCTATGGTTTATTGGGGAGGAACGGAATAACAGAATTTTTAGGAGAATATGTAAACCTCATTATCTTATTATTAACGAAATTTTATCTGTTTGTCATTGCTGTATTAAATACTTGGGTAAAGGATTTGAAAAAGAAAAGGATTTTCGTGCAATATCAACCTTGGAACATGGACAGGATATGAAGCACGCAACTCATGCTCCTCAAATTAACAGGCAACCGGGTACCATTCAGCCCCTTCAGACTTCAAGGGATGAAATCCCATCTTATGATTAATATTTTGTTAATCGAACTTTACAATTTCATACATTTTGAACACTCTATTTTAACTTGATGTTGGCTATGATTCTTTCTGGGGTCTATATTTTTGTTCCACCAAGTCTATATGAACAATACTCTGCTGTGGTTTTTTTGACTTGGTGTGATTGTATTTCAGTTCAATTAATATATTAACGTTTACAAAAGAACCAAATACTATCTACTTCTTAGAAGTATGTAATTTTTAGAATAATAATTCATTTATATTTTTAAAAATTAAGTTATAACAACTCCCAACTAAAAATTAACATGTAATAGAACTTTCTGGTCAGTCATCATGAAAAAAATTTGTGATGAATAGAATCATTATAGTTTTTATATTTAGCTTCAAAATTTGAAGCGCTACCAACTACAGCAATCTTATCTAGGTACAGAAGTACAGGTCATCAGGCCAGCACCATCCAATGGCCCGAATCGAAAGAGTCCTGTTCCGGAAAATGTATTTTTCGCCAAACAAACGGAAAGTGGAGAGATAGAGATAGAGAGAGATTACACGACCGCACCACATCAGCGGACCTCGACTTCGACTTCGACGGCCCAATCCCTAGAACAACCAGCAAGCGGACCAACACCACGACGGACCGAATCACCACCACACTCTGTCCCCCGTCACGCACCGCGACCGGGAGAAATCCTCCGCCAGCCTACCCGTTCAGTCACCGCCGACCAGAGGTTAGTCCCCGTCCTCTTGGTTCCTTGTTCCTCGTCCCGAGAAGATCTGCCCCCGTCCGTGGCGTGGCAATTCTGTGGTGGAGATGGATGCGTAGAGAGAACTGGTGTGGTTGTGTCTGATTTTTGTATGGTCAACGACTGTTGTTGTAGGCGTCGCTTCGTTTTTTGGTTGGTTGGTGTGTTTTGTGAGGACAGGGTGACTGGGTGAGTGATCTCTGTGTGGGGGGAGATGAAAAGTTTGAAGCTTTTCGTTGTGGTTGTGTAGAGTGCTATGTAATGCGGGTGGGGGAGGTGATCTAATCGTTCTCTAGGTCTTCTCTATTGTTCGCTTACCCCGTTTGAGATGGCGTGATATGGACCTTTTTGGTTTTTCCGCTCGGACCGTTGGAATTGATGGTGACCGAGTTTGCGATATGGCCCTTTGCTGGCAATGAACGCAAATTTTTTAAAAAATCACCATTTTAAGTGCTGTTCTTGTGTGCAGCTTGGGGTACAATTATCTCGTTCAGTAGGGTAAGTTTTTGGAATAGAGAAGATGAGGAAGTGATTAAATTGAATGGTTGACTATAAAAGACGATACATGTATCAGTAATATTGCAGCCATCCTACAAAATTTGAGCATCCGGAAATAATTTATTTTCGTAAGTATATTTTGGTTGTTATATCTTTTGATTTGATAAGAAATGGTTTCTAGATTTATGTTGGCTATTGCCTCAACTGCCCTCTTCTCCTAGCTGTAATTGCTGGGTACCATGTTCAATGACATAAATCATGAATATGATGATTAATTGTAGTTATAGATTAAAGGTAAAGGCACTAATGTTGTTAGCACTCAAGCTTTAGTAGTTTCCTTTTGTTTCAGAAATTGTTGCCATGCACCGTGTGGGCAGTGCTGGTAATGCGTGCAATTCAACTCGCCCTAGAAAGGAAAAACGATTGTCTTATGTACTTAATGATGCGGATGACACAAAGGTGAGTCAATTCTTATTTAGAGTCACTTACTCTCTAGTTTACTGGTCTAGTGGTCTGGCATGATGAGCACGTGTTTGTTTGTGAGTTTTGGATTACTAATTAGCTGTGATTGTTGTCTGCAGCATTGTGCTGGAATTAACTGTCTAGCTGTTTTAAATTCATCAAGTCATGATGGCGACTACCTATTTACTGGAAGCCGAGATGGAACTCTGAAAAGGTGGTCTCTGGTTGATAATGAGGCCAGATTCTCTGCAACATTTGAGTCTCATGCCGATTGGGTTATTCCCTGCTCCCTACTTAAGTTTTCTTCTAAATATTTAGTACCTTTTAAATAAGTAATAGTTGGAATTTGCTTAGTTATCTATTATTGTACACAACTTTAGTGTTTGGTTGTGTTTTTGGTTAAGATAAATTGAGATTCTATCAATATAGTGTTCTAAAATTCTCCTTAGTTTAAATTCATCTTGGGTTTTAGTTATTAGGTTGTATCTTTTGTGTTTCAGAGTTGGACTAAAGAGGTAAACTCAAGGCATAGGAATATAATTGAATTGTGAGAAATGAAATGGTTATTTGGTTTTTTGAACATCTTATCTTGAAGGGGAATCAATGTAGGTGTTTACAAAGTTGACTTCAGATTGATGGAGAACTGCATATTCATTTATCGCCAACCATCTTTTGCTTATTTTTTTAATCATAAATGATATAATTTTCCATCTTGCATTTTCTTGGAGTGGGATGCTATAGGTGGTATCATTGATATTATTTGCACGTAGTATGTCTCTAAAGTATATAGGAGAATATCACTCTTCCTTCATTTTTTTCGAGCAAAGGATTTAACTCTTCTTTCCATTTATTTTATTTCCAGTTTCTTGTTAGTTAGTCAAGGCATAACATGCTCAATCTTCCTAAAAGCAGTTTGGACTAAAACACAATTATTTTCCAAGCATCTATAAGTAAAAAAGAACTAGTTTTTCTATGCCATATATCTGACCACTTCTGTTGGCAGGTCAATGATGTGGTGCTTGATGGCAATACTATGATTTCATGTTCCTCTGATACCACTCTCAAGGTTATTTCATCGAGGAGGTTACTTAAACAAAACTGCTTTTTATTTGTGTTCAATGTTATATCAGAATCCAACTGACAATCAGTTTTGGGAACAAACTCAGATATGGAATTGCTTGTCCAATGGGGCTTGTACCAGGACTCTTCGCCAACATTCCGACTATGTAACTTGTCTTGCTGCTGCAGAAAAGAATGTAAGCCTTCATTAAGCGCTCTCCTTCTTGTAGGATGCTCTATATAATGAAACACAGCTTTTATAATTTGCTTCTGAATTTAAATTTAGGAAGGA
Organism: Posidonia australis; assembly: GCA_024699735.1. Classification (NCBI taxonomy): domain Eukaryota; kingdom Viridiplantae; phylum Streptophyta; class Magnoliopsida; order Alismatales; family Posidoniaceae; genus Posidonia; species Posidonia australis. The sequence goes on from JAMKQA010015914.1 coordinate 5,716, forward strand.
GTAAGAGATATTCCTCACTTCTTCTTTTTCTTCTATATTCTTGAATTTCTGATGGTTTTATAGCGTCATGCATTTTAGAGCAAGGTCGTTGCTTCTGGTGGCCTTGGTGGGGAGGTCTTTGTATGGGATATAGAAGCAGCACTTCTTCCAGTTTGCAAATCCTCTGATGCAACAGATGATGAAAACTCAAATGGTATAGTTAGTACATCAAATTCTGGGCTTCCTTTGGCAGGTCTCCGATCTATTAATTCAAGCAGCAACATCTCAATGCAAACTACTCAGTCTCATGGTTACAGTCCTGTTCCAGCCAAAGGCCATAAAGAGTCAGTATATGCGCTGGCAATGAATGATACTGGAACCTTGCTGGTGTCTGGTGGAACAGAAAAGGCATGCTCTGTTGCTTATCATACACTTTTATGTTGTTCACTTGTGCTTTGATGGTTTAATTTCATGTTGCATTGCTTACCTTCAGGAAAATGAGAATTCACTCTCCCCTATTGCTTCTAATAGGTTATCCGTGTTTGGGATCCGAGAACTGGTTCAAAAAACATGAAACTGAGAGGCCATACTGACAACATTAGGGCCTTGCTTGTCGATTCCACTGGCAGGTTGGTGATTCTTGTGTACATATTTTTTATACTACACCCATTTATTTATATTTATGCTTATTTTTATTCATGATTTTTTTATTATATTTTTGAGGAGGGGATTATCTGTTTTGGCACTGGCCTTTTAGAAATATGAGGAAGCAACAGGAAATGGTGGATAGTCTTGCTTTTTAGACCTAAAACCACATGTTTAAAGAATTATCTGTAGTTATCATTTTTGCCTTTTTATATCATCTTCTGATGCCTTTTGAAAAGAAGAAGAAGTGAGTTTTATCTTCCAATGGTTAAGGTATTGCACCTTATTACCACTAGTTGTACGTAGTCGACTTAAATATCTACATTTTTTTTTTGGCATTTTCATTGTTTGTTGATGTGATGCATTCGTGGATGGAGCAGAGGATTTTTTTCCTTTAAAGTAGATTCACAACTTCCTTTTGCTTATTAAAGCTAACTTTATTTTGCCTTTCCTCCTTTGGAGAGATGGCCACTTTTTTTTTGCCACTTCATTGAAGTCGAACATCCTAGTCTATCTTCTAAAACATGACATCTTGAGCCTTTAAAATAGATTTACATCTGTTAGAATTGTTAGAAGGACTATTATGTAATGGTTATATGGATATTCATTTCCTATTAGGATACTCCAATTACCATATATGGTATGACAGCCAAGTTTGATTCGGAGTAGGATTTTATCTCCCTATATATATATACTCAGTCTCCATCAATAAGATTATTGCAGTTTCATATCTTTGTTTTCCCCTAACAACATCTTTTCGGCTATGCGATGGAAGACTGAAGACGTGGGAATGACTTGCTTTAGTAAATGAAATTAAAATGAATGGTGTATGGATGAAAATGGAGTGCATACCATGGAACATTGTTACTTCTGTGTACTGTGGAGAGTGGTTATGAACTGCCACATATCCATATGGATCTAATATTTATAATTATAAAATTAGATACTTGTGGATACTTCTGGCTACACCTGGATACTTTTTGATGACATGTCAAAGCATGATCTTATAATTACCAAGAGGTCAATTACCAAAACTATACTTAATTACAAGGAATGTGCTTGACTAAGTGCCCTAACTACTTGGTATTTCATTGTTTACAGTATTGATATTTTATTATAATCTTTAATTGCTCAAAAAAAGGGAAGATATTATTATAATCTTTAGATAAAAATGTTTTATATTAGTAAGTGTATAAATGTATAATAATTTATTTTTTTCCACCTCAACATGAAATAAAAACACGACTTTCATTTAACTACTGTACTTTCTGTTTTTGTGCTTGTATGATTGGTAATGATCTGCACTCTAAAACATAAGTCATAGTGATTATAGATATTTAGCAGTTAAGTAAAATGTCGAAACTTATATAGGATTCAAAAATATACCTTTTAAGCTAGTAAAACTCTACCATGATCAGTTTTTTATTGCTTATTTGTTATGGTTGCATGGGATTTGTAATTTTTCCATACAGGAAGGCTTTTCAGTGTTTGTTAAGTTTTTTTGTCTTTTAGATTTGGTTTATTGTTATTCTTTTTTTTTTTAGCATCACCGCTGGCTATAATAACCGGGACCATTCAATTTTGCTAACATGCTATTGCTCTTGTTTGCAGGTTTTGCCTATCTGGTTCATCAGATTCAATGATTCGGTGAGATCTTATTTCATCAACTTTGTAACTAAACAGTTAAAAAAATTTTATTTATTCTTGTTAGTATTACTATTTTATGAACATGTGTCTCTGCCATACAATTTGCAAGTAACCTCTCACTTTTAGCCCAAGCATGGACATTGTAATCGTTGTTTTTGACAACCTTTTCATTCTCAATAATCTTGGGCTTGCTGCTTGCATCGCTTATTTGCATTTTAATAGATAACTCTGACACATATAAGAGTGAATTGAGTTTTTGAACTATTCTGTTGCCATTTTGTTTCCATCCTGAAAGTTTCATCTATAATAACAATAGTTTGGGAGGCATTTTTAGACGGTTTTATGTCCTTGTTTCAAGACAATGTATTAACTCAAAATTTTTGATTCAATGTTTTGAATTCTTCTTATGATGCTGTTACTTCTTAAGCAAATCCATCATATACTCTACTAATGAGAAAGTCATGTCATGTTCATTATAGCCTTTGGGACCTTGGTCAGCAGCGATGTGTGCATTCTTATGCTGTGCATACTGATTCAGTTTGGACACTTGCAAGCACTCCAACCTTTAGCCATGTTTACAGTGGTGGGAAGGACAATTCTGTGAGTGTCGTTTATTGTTTGTACATAGTACATTCTGATCCCAGGCCTTTTTCGTCCCAATTTATTTATTGCATGGATTTTGGATACTTTTATTAGTTGTACCTGACAGACTTGGCAACAAGAGAAGCCCTTCTGCTTTGCACCGAGGAGAACCCCATTCTGCGGTTGGCCTTGCAGGATGATAGTATATGGGTAGCAACTACTGATTCTTCTGTCAACAGATGGCCTGCTGATGGTAACAAACCACAGAAGATTTTTCAAAGTGGTGGGTCATTTTTAGCAGGCAACTTGTCCTTTACAAGAGCGAGGTCTTACTTGGAAGGAGGATCTGCTCCTGTAAGTCATATGCTATAAATTAATATTGTTTTCAAGTTTCTTTCTTTCCCTTTTATGCATGAAGAACCTGTTATTAAGGATTATCGTATGCATACTTTTCTGAACATCCTAAATTATATTTGCTGTCATAAATATCATAATTTCATATACACCTTTGAAATTATTGTTATTTATATACATACATAAGGTTCGTGGAACTGCAGCCATGACTCGTTTCTTATATTAAATAAATATTTTTTTCCTAAAATTTTCTTATATCTAGATGTATTTACCATAGAATAAATTATATTTGGTTAAAATTTCTCTACAGTTGGATTACCATATCAATCTGACACTGTAGCATAACAAACGCCCCATCTTGGGCTATATGTACCCCTGGGTCAGTTTCACACTAGAAAAAATACTACCTTTTTGATAATGAAAGGAGAGCTTGAGTTTCGTTTACCCTGTCTGTGTGGGTGGGAAAGATTTAACAAAATTAAAGTTGGTTATATACTCATCTTATGTGTGGGTATCAATTTTTCATCAATAGAGGCTGTTTACCAGATTATGATGTGTTGAGAGGTATACAGTAAACATGCAAGCTCACAAAGGTATAGAAATCCTTGACATCTTATACTTTACGCAATGTTGGTGATTGTAACTGAGTCATCTGTAAGATAATTCTGAGGTATACATCTTTTTTTTTTCCCTTCCAAACTGTAAATATTTTAATAAAAAAACTTGGCTATGAGTACCACCACCAAGCTAGGAATACAGTGTTCAATTCTGAGGTATATGTCACAAGAGCTTTTTAAGAAATGGTTGGAGCTTGGGGGTTTTGAACTTTTGATAGATAATTCTAAGGTATATCTCACAAGAGTTGTTACAAGATGGTTGCAACTTGGGGTCCTAACTTTTTTATTAATTACGCTTCGATTTTGACCTGGTTTGACTAGTTCTCTTTATGTTTTACTTGTCTATTTCTTAATAAAAGTTTATTCATTTCATGAAAATGTAGACATTTTTCAACAAAACATCTATCTATCTATATATATTATAGCTCCACTATTTCGTCTGTCATCATATTCTTTTCGAGTTGCAAATCCTCATTAATATAGTGCATAATCAGGCATAAGGTTTAGAAAGAGTAGTATTTTGAATCAGTTAGGCTGGGGGTTCAGTTAGTGATCATACATCTCATCGGCCGACTCATTGGGTGAACAAACCAATTATTAGATCGATCTGCTTAAATGTGAGGCTTCGGAGGCGATTTTCCAAACAGAGTAAAGCATAACGTTGCTTGTTTAAGTTATTATTCAAATCCATTGTGAGATGAACTGCTGAAATGTTACATTGTTTCCGTCATTTGTTTCTTTATAAATGCAAGAGATCATCTTGGGTGGAGGAGGAAGACACATACTTTCTCCTTTCTATTAAAAATAGATATTGATGCAAAATCATTCCCAAATTCCAATATGTTTTTATTTTCATCAAATATTATGTACCATATCTTTATCTTTTGAAAGCAGTAATTGAAATAAGTAATTTTTGTTTAGATAATTCTCTTAGCGAGATCATTACTGAGTACTGCTGGCTTCAAGTCCTCTTTTACTATAATAAAATGCTTGCAGACTGACACACTTTACAAAATCCTATGCTTCGCCTGTACCAGTTGTCTAAATTTAAAAATGCCTTTCTTTGGTGTCATTTTTAATTAAAAAAACATTCAGGAATATTATATGTACATATAATTGATTTCAGCCAATAATAATCTCTAATTAGTACTGTAATAGACCGTATGAAAGCAAGAAACAATTGAAAGATCATTAAAACATTAACATTATAATCAAAACAGCTCTACCAACATCTAAATATAGAACATAATGTCAATGTCCAAATAAAAGATAACAAATTATGTAAAGAGTCAATGTCAATAACTAAAAGTAAATCCTCAATCCTCATTCACTTCTGTGTGATCTGTTTGAAAACACCCTAATTTCAGGTTCTGGATCTGAAAGTGATCTGTTTGAAAACACCCTAATTTCAGGATCCGGATAGATTAAAATAACCCTGGGTGTTAAAATGCTCAGGTATGTTGTAACACCTGTTGCCTAGGTGGCCACCTCAATAAGTATGTTCTTTACTTTATTTCTTGTAACTGCTTGGGGCGGATGAGAAGAAACCTATTTTATAAAACAATCAACTTCACCAACTATTGGAAGAACCATCTTGTAAGTTGTCTTTTATCCATTGGCCTTAATCTAGATGCATTTAATCTGCATTTGTAATTGTAGATGCGATGGCAATCATGGCCGCATATGTTTCTTGTTTTATGATATATTTTATTTAATTTGTTCAGGATATTTGCTATTTGCTGCTAATTGCTTACCAACTGATCTATCTTTCTCATTGTTTACTCAGGTTCCTGTATACAAGGAGCCATCATTCACTATTCCTGGAATCCCAGGAATTGTGCAACATGAGATTTTGAACAATAGAAGGCATGTCTTGACTAAGGTTTGGAATACTATCAGTGCCGACTGCTTGATTTTCTTTATATTTCAGAGCATTTGAGTATTGGTAGCAATTGTTATATAAGGTCTTTCAATCTTTTCAATCTTTTTAATAGGATTCTACCAGTTCAGTTAAGCTATGGGAGATCACTAAAGGGGTTGCCATCGAAGACTTTGGCAAGGTCTTCAGGATATTTTAGCTCTTTTGACTTCTTATTATTTCCCTTAAGTTGCAATTAAGAAAATTTCTTATTGTATTTTCAATGCGGTCCTAAATAAAATTTTCTGCTGACTATACATGTAGGTATCCTTTGAGCAGAAGAAGGAAGAACTTTTTGAGATGGTAATGTAGTATATTGGTTGCATTTTTTTAAATGGATTCGACTAGACATACATGTATTAGACATCATTGTGTTTTCATGTTCTCATTTTTTTTCTATTCCAGGTAAATATCCCTGCTTGGTTTACAGCAGATACTCGATTAGGGTGCTTGTCAGTTCACTTGGACACTCCAAACTGCTTCCAAGCAGAGATGTATGCAGTTGACTTGAATGTTTCAGGTGCATCTGAAGAACACAAGGTAAATCCAAATACTTATCTTATGATAATTGCTTGTATAGGTGTTCTACTGGCATAAATGTGTTATATTCTTGAATTTTAAATGTTTTTCACTTGTCATGTTGCATTACAATTGGTTTCTATGCCTTGGTTAATCATCATCCTCACAAGTATCTCGTAAAATGTTAAGAATCATAATGTTGGATGGTTGCTTTTAGAGAGATCAAAGGTCAGAACTGTGAGAGAAAACAACGATTATGGAAGAACAAAGAGAAGCGCAAGTTAACTTATAAAAACACTTGCCTAGACAAAAGGAGAAAGCAAACCAACAAAGTGGATGGAAATCACAAGAGGCTCTCCAAGCACATATAGATCTTTGTATGAGGCTCATTCTCTATGGTGGTCTTTGACACCCATTCAATGACTGATTCCTAGTTACGTGCAAGTATTTTTATCTTGCTACCATCTCCACCAAATGACTTGTGGGAAAGCCATCTAGATCTTGCTGCCTCCCATTGGAGTTACTATTGGAAGCCCAACCATCTTAGCACTCAATTAAGCAATCCTGCATCCTTATACTTTACATCATCCATCCTATCCCACCAGCCATTCATGGTCTGATTACTCAATAAAAATTATCATATATCATCGACCATACCGATTCTCCATGTCAAAACCTCTTATTTTATCATGATAACGTTGAAGAGAGATGTATGACATATGTAGAAAGTGTCCATTCTTGCATCACAATCATGTGTAAGTCTTTGGGGATTCCAAGATAAAACTTCTGCCAAAAATTTCAAGTATAGCAAGCAAAAAGGTAAGATCGATGATTTTGATCTCTAAACAGTCACTCTAATTAGAGATATTGTCAGAAAGCACTGTGGAATTCTTAAAAAGAGAAGGAAAAGCCCCTTAAATGGACAAGAGCTCACCCACTGACCTTCTTGGGGTGGGATTTGTTCAGAAGGAAACTAACAAAACTTCAAGGAAACAAACAAACTTCTCTTTGATCACATTAGTTTTGAGGTGTTTTCGCATGTTTTTAATTGAGTAGTAATCAAGATTTTATTGAAAACAAACTAGTGAATCATCAGAGAGAAGTTTGTCAAGCCAATAAATCAGACAAAATACAGCAAAGGTCAGGAAAGGAAGCAGGGGAAAAACATGCATAAAAAAGACAAAAGAGAGGCAAATCAAATGATCAGTATCTGCTCCAGCTAGTCTTGAGCAAAAGCATCTGTGTATCATCAGAGATGTCCACAGACCAAAACCACTCTAAGAGAAAAGCGATGGCTTTATCCCTAATCTTCTCAAGGCATTGGCTTTTATCTCGAAATATTCGAAGGTTCTCCTCAATCCAACGAACACAACACAATGCGTGAGGGAGGCCATTCCACTCGTTTTGTGTTAGAAAAATTCGTCCACTCATTTCCAAACCTTTGGTTGGAATCTCAACGAAAGTGAAGGGAATTATATTTATTCTCATACGTTGTTTTAACTCCCTTCAAATATTTGTATTTACATAAATAGGCTTGCAAACATGAATCTTCATATGTACACATTATGGGTTTAGAGGGATATATATATGTAGATATAAAGTTTATGATGGTGTTTGGGCCCTTAGATAATTTTCGAGATAAAAACAGAGAGGGTTTAAAATGGTAAATATGTATGAATTCAAAGTAACGAACGGGTGTATTGCACATGGACCCTTAGTTTGGAGCCTATGTTCATCATCCAATTGTGTTGGTGGGTCCAGTGAAATTTGGATCAATAAAAGTGTTTTTATCCCAATACTCTTGTTAAACATCATATTGTCCTTTATGCACCCCTTACTTTGAAAATTCCCCTCATACATCTGTCAGCAATCCCTTAGTAATCCTGGGTTAAGTAAACCTAAATGAAAGAAAATGACTAACTTACCCTTGCTTTATCTTTTAAATATCTAGACCACCAGTCCATCACCAACCGAGGTGATCACCATCTTTGCCATTGCGACCTCCTCCGTTGCCACCGAACATTGCATAGCTCATTCGGTACATGATTATTATTCCAGAGGGGGGTTGTGGGTTTGAATTTCAATGGGTATAGAACTTAAAAAAATGTTTCATAGAGTTTGAAAGCAAACCAGTTTTTTTATGGACAATACATTTATGACGGTTTCAGTTGGTGTTTCAAATGACAAATGTCGAACACAGTCTTGAGCTTTTTATCTTTTCTCTTGCTAAATATGAAGTTTACTGTATTGTTAAAAGGAATGAGTTTTTGTTTGTTGAAAGGAGTGAGTTGTATTGGAAAGTAAAGAAAAACACGAAAGGAATTAACAGGAGTATTCTGTAAGAAGAAGTGTCCACTACATTTTCACCCCCTTTTGATGCAATGACAGCTAAGTACTGGCTGAGAACAAGATAGTTTTTCCTAGGCTATTCAAAGAAAACCTGTTCCTAGTCCTTGGTCACACTTCACCATGCTTTCTCCAAATAAATGCCTTTTCTCCTGGTAATATCACTATCAATTTCTTAATTTAGATTTGCAACAACATATTTCTCATTTCTTTTTGGTCATTTGGTTCTAAAAATCTAATTATCCCTTGAATGCTGTGCATTTCTCGGTATACCGCATTCTGATGATGGCATGTAACACCACATGCAATTTTTGTTTCGAATTTTTTGCTGGCACTTGGTACTGCTTTTTTTGAAGATTCATTTCCATGTGGAGAAATGACTGACAATTTCTTTTTGAGCGGTAGTAACTGACAACTTTTTTGCAATTAAATGGTAACGTAACCCTTGAGAAATGATTGATCACCTTCTCATTTTGCGGTCAACAGGTAAATCTTGCCCAAGAGACACTTCGTAGTCTATTGGCCAGTTGGCTGTCTAAGAAAAAGCAGAAATCAGGCACGCATGCTTCAGCTAATAATGATGTGCCAATGGGGAAGGAGCTATCAATCAGAAGCCACTCCCATACAAGAGTGGAGGTTGATGATGCATCTGAAAACCATCACATGATGGTCTTTGAATTCTCATTAGCTTCTTCTCCTTCCATTATTACAGAGGGCTCTCAAGGGGGTCCTTGGAGAAAGAGAGTTACTGAGCTAGATGGAACCGAAGATGAGAAAGATTTCCCTTTTTGGTGTTTGGATTGCATATTAAATGGTCGATTGCCTGCAAGAGAAAATACAAAGTAAATTTGGCCTTTTACATTTTTTTTTCCTGGAAAGATATGCTATTCTGTCACCATGCTCTTCCATTTTCATGCATACAAAACAATAAGTATTATTTTAGTCAATCTATTTATTGAATGCTCACACGAAATACATCATTGTTATATTTTCAGTGGGATTGGAGGTATTGCGGCTTTTGAGAAAAAAAACTAAGAAGGTTACAACTTACAAGAGAGATACTAAGAACAGATAAGAAAACGGAAGAATTAGTTTTAAAGGTTAGCCTCACATGGACATCCATTAGGAACTGGATACTGGTTGAATATACTTGGCCACCACCAGGGAAATGAAAAATTTTAAATGCACACTCCCACCAAGTCTTGATTAATTAGTGTACATTTCAGGTAAAGCCATGTCTGTGCACACAGATTGTTCTTCTGTTGTAAAGGTTTCTACATATGATTCTTTTGAATTGTTTATAAATTAATGGATACATCCTATCTTTTCTTTAAAAAAAAACATTCTTTTTCTGGTGGATTATTGGAAATTTAGGAAACTTCATTGAAGAACTTTCAAAAACTCTCAATAGGTATAGTAATATAATTTTAAGACAAAAACCAGTAGAGTTCTCGGGATGGACCTGTCTATGTTATTATAAAGATTGAAAGTTAACAATTTGAAGGTTGATTGCATCCCACCCCACTCGGGAATTATAAGTACTGTGTGCCCTTAACAGAAAAGTATGCACTAAATATCTAAATGAATAGAAGTGTTATCTATTAATTTAATTGAAAAAGGTTACTAAGAGGTGGACACAGTCTACCTAGCCAACTTGCAATAAAGAGAAGTTTTCGCTACAAGAAGAGGTGAAAAGTCCTCATACACCTATTTTATCCAAGCTGTAAGAACCCTTAAACATTTTCCCCTGTCTTGTATGAGTATTTATGCTCTTTTGAGAGTTACAAACATCAGCTAATTATTTGCCAGAGTGTTGTCTGCATCTACAAGTGTGTTTACCTTTGAAGATTACCCTCTTTAGCCAATTTACCTTTCATAAAGTTGCCTTAACAAAACTTTGAATCTTTTCAACCATTTTTAATATAACTGAATTGGTACGTGCAGCTTCATAAATCATAAGACATATCCACTAGAATATAGATGCAATATTTATGTTAGTAGTAATGCCAAAGAATTTAAAATTAGCAATAATCAATTGTCCATCAGAATCTGCAATGTTATGGTCTACCCCACCTAGTCTACGTCCATCTTTATCTGCCTCATCACAATTGAGTTTTTAAATTAGCAATAATTATTCACACGTAAAAATACGTAGAGATTCTACCTACAACACTCAGTCTTGATGCCTTTCCCACATTCACAACCAATTTAGAAGTTTTTCATCCTTAATTTTTAATAAGTTTAATGTTCACCAGCCACTAGTATTTGGCTTGGCTGCAAAACATAATGTTAAACCCAAATTGGTTGGTATCCAAATTTAGGTGTCAATGTTTTGCTCCCTTGACTTCTTTAGTTCAATATTTTCATATGCCACAAGCAATGGTAATTATTTTACCATCTGGATTGCAATTATTCTAGGTTGTCCTTCATTCTGTCTTTAACACTGTAACTTATTCAGTACATAGTTAATCTTCAGGCACTTATCCTGAGCTTGTTGATTATTGATTAACACTAAAGGTTAACCTCTGTTGGCATTTCCAAATGAATTTGGAAACACACGTAACTCTTGGGTGTATATATACTTTTACACTGATAGTGAAATTTCTCGAAAGGGGTAATGGATGATGGATGAGGAACCCACATAAAATATAAATATATTCCAAAATAACAAATGCTGTATATTTGTGTATATACCGTTGCATATGCTGCAGCTGCTGCATGCTCAGCCTCAAGCATAATGGATGTTTGAATAGATTCAGTCACTTTGTCTGTTATAATAAATATTATTTTTGAAAAGGTTGGATAGATTCAGTCAATTTGAAAGCAATTTACAACCTAGGGAAAACACCTATCAACTAGGTGAGAGATCAAAAATAAAAAGAAAAAGAAAAAAAAAGATCAAAAGCTGATCAGCAACAGAAGAAAATGGGGAAAAAAGGTATTTTGCTCAGTGTTAGTGATTTTAGTAGTAGTAATGATTTCTGTGTTATTTTAGTGATTTTAGTAGTAGTAGTGATTTCTGTGTTTTTTTAGTGATTTTATTTTAGTGATTTATCATATTAAATAATCTTTTAAAAATGTTGATATTGTGATGATTGTTTATTTGTTAGTATTGAAAATGAGGTAATTCATAATTGATCATTTTTCCGATAAATCTTTGGAGAGCCCTTTTTTTCCCTAAAGACTGCATAGTGTTTCTTGGTAGAGCACCTTTATCCTCAAAGGGCGCTACTGTGTGTTGGGGTATCTTTTCACAAACATTAGTCAAGTTGGCAACAAGGGTTCCATACAAACCACAATGAAAGTGCTAGTGCCAGCCTCAGAAAAAACTGCAGCAGACAACCTCTCAATCACATTTGATATGATTTTACGATGAAATATTGTAAAATCGGTCTCAAACCCTATAAAGATCCTCTTGTTCCTTTTCAACGATCTTCACCAGCATGAGGCACACGGAAAGCTCATCCAAATGCATTTATGGTGGCCATCAACCACACACACTACTCTGGAAAGAACAAAACACCTTCCAATCACTGGACCTTCGAAAACCATCAAAGTTTGCACCAAACAATATTTCCCACCAGCAAGAGGCTGAATAGCAATCCACAAGAAGATGCCACAAAAACCTTCTCAATTATAGTAAATCTCTCCATGCTTGGTGTGGGGACTTCATTATATTTCCGAAAGAATTTGAAGAAGTTGGTGGTGTAGTCCTAGGTACATGCGCTATGATAGACTTAAGTATGGTAAATGAGGAAGCTTTGTTGGAAACAATTTATTTTGGTGCTAATATATCATGGTGCAATGGGCAAACTAGGCTTAATAGAATATATTGCTGATAAGGACAGATGTTTTTATTATATGCAATTGTTGGTGTATATGCCAAGCAATTACTCTGATCACAATCCACTACTATACTGCATCTCATTTAAGAAAACGCTTGTGCTCAAGGGCCAAAATCATTTGAATTTTGTGATACATGGATGTCACCTGAAGAGTATGTAGATTCTGAAAGTTGGATCAATGAGGAAGTTGCAGGCTTAATTTGCTATTACATGTAAAGCTAAAAGCTCTAATAGAGATTCTTAATAAATGGGAACATGAGGTGTTTGTAAACATTGAATACAGAAGTGAGGATATGTGTTAAGATGTGGTAAAGCTTCAGATGCTGCTAGAAAATGTTATTGGGAGCAGGAAACTTGTAAGGGAATAAAATTGGATAGAAGCTGAAAAAAAGTATGGTGTATTTCCGAGGCAAATAGCTCATAAAGTGGCTATCATGTGTGAGAAGAACAGGAAACTCTTTCATTTTTTTTTTCTGATTGAGAAAAGAGGATATAGGAATCATTAGAAAACCATTAGAGTGGTCTGCTTACATCTGTCAGTGAAATTATTGATGTTACGATTTTTTTTCATTGCTGAATTTCTTAGTAGTGAAGCAGTATTTATTCTTGAATGTGTTTACTGATGTACATGACAATAATTAAGCCTCAAAGATATGAAAGCTACAATAATGATGACTTGAGAAATCTTGAAAGTGGAATAGATGGACAACTTGGGGTTTTCGTTGACCTGATGCAGGCCCATGAGGCTATGGGAGGGCCTACTGGCTATAGATAACAAGGAATTCATTTCAAAACCAAGAAATTTGTTTTTATGTTTCACTCTACATATGGAATTATAATGCAATAAGGATCATCTGATCCTTGATCAGAAGATCACAAATTTTAGTATTTAACCAATTATATTAAGAATTTTTCATCAATGATAAAAATGCATCTAATACTGTTAAACCTTTTTTTCAGAGATAATGAAATTTTATTGGAAACAAGTGAAAAAGGGCACAATTGAAATAAAAAGAAACTGAAACAGACAAGAACTAACAAGATGATTTGAGTGCAGAAAGAAACTCTTAGATTTGGGTCATAAAAGTGTGATTAGTTATTCCATAGAGAAAGATTACACACATATATAGGGATATTGGATAAATAGATATCTAATAACTCGTCTAACACATACAATTCATATAACATACTTTAACACTCCTCCTTAAGTTAGAGTATACATATCAACAATGTCTAGTTTGTCACATAGAGACTCAAACATCTCAACATTCAGACCCTTAGTGAATATATTGGCTAACTGCTCAGAAGACTGAGTATAGGGGATAGAGATGGTCCCCCTTATAACTATGTCTCTCATAACTTGGCAGTCAACCTCAACATACTTTGTACACTCATGGAAAGTGGGATTGTTTGTAACGAAGATAGCAGTTTAATTGTCACATCTCATAGACATAGGAAACTCGATTTCAAAACCAAGCTGCTTTAGTAGTGACTTTACCCGTACCATGTCACACACTGTCTGCGTCATAGATCGGTACTCAGCCTTTGCACTGGACCTCGACACTACATTCTGCTTTTTACTGCATCAAGTAACTAAGCTGCCCCTCACATAGGTCCTGATGTTGATTTCCTATATCCTCGATTTCCAGCATATCTTGAATCAGAGTAGGCTGTAATGCTAGTGTGACCATTCTTCTTGTATACTAGACCTTTCCCTGTGCACCTTTAACATATGATAGAACCCAAAGAGCTCCCAACCAGTGTACTCTCCTAGGTTCATGCATGAACTAGCTCAAAAGACTAACTACATAAGAAATATCCGGCCGAGTCATTGTCAAATAAATAAGCTTCTCAATCAGTCTTCTATACTGATCAGGGTCCTCTAATAACTCTGAGCTGCTATCATAGAAGGCAGGTGTCTGCTCAATAGGAGTATTATCTGGTTTGCATCCTAGAAGGCCTGTCTTCTGCAATAGATTTAAGACATACTTCCTCTGTGACAATGCCATCTTACCCTGTGCTTAGGCAAACTCAATCCCCAGGAAGTAGCAAGGCTTCTCTATGTCTTTTGTCACGAAATGAGTGTGCAAATGTTTCTTTATGTTTGCAATGCCCTGTATATTACTGCCAGTCACAAGTATGTCATCAACATATACTGCTAGAATGACACACCCAACAGTTGTCCGCCTATAGAAGACCGAATGGTCTACTGCACATCTCTAAAAACCACCAGCAAGAACCACCTGACTGAACTTCTCGAATCATGTCCTGGGACTTTGTTTTAGGCCATAGATTGCCTTTCTGAGTCTGCATACAAGATCCTCCTCTTGAGCAACATATCTTGGAGGTTGTTCCATTAAAATAGACTCTGCTAGGTCCCCATACAAGAATGCATTCTTGACATCCAGCTGACACATCTCCTAGGAATGGTTGATAGCAAGGTGGACGATTGGGGCACAAGATTGAAAAATACTGGGACATTATTGGTCACCCACAGATGACACATGTCACCACAGAGTCACCTACTGTAGCAGCTGTGCCTAAGACACTGTAAAAGTCTACTCCTCAAGCACAGCTGCTGCAGTAGGTGACTCTGTGGTCTTGGTAGGAGACAGGTGGACGTCCTCGATGTGTACGTTGTGGACGGGCACAAGATTGAAAAATGCTGGGACATTATTGGCCATCCACAGATGGCACGTCACCACAGAGCCACCTACTGCAGCAGCTGTGCCTGAGACACTGTAAGAGTTTGTTCTTTAGGCACAACAGTTGTAGTAGGTGGCTCTGTGGTGACATGTGCCATCTGTGGGTGGTCAATAATATCCCAGCAC
This sequence comes from Posidonia australis, assembly GCA_024699735.1. Lineage (NCBI taxonomy): Eukaryota > Viridiplantae > Streptophyta > Magnoliopsida > Alismatales > Posidoniaceae > Posidonia > Posidonia australis. The sequence continues at coordinate 20,999 of JAMKQA010015914.1, forward strand.
TTTTCAATCTTGTGCCCCAATCGTCCACAGTGTGCACATCAAGGACGTCCACCTGTCTTTCTCCTACCACGACCTCTACCTCAAGAACCACCTCGTCCTTGTCCTCGAGTAATCGTCATAGTTGAAGGCTCTGACACAGTGGGAGTGGCGGCTGTAGAAACTCGAAGAATCTTAGCGAATGTGGTATGAAGATCTAGAACACTGTCAGTCCCTAAAACCTGACTCTAATTTGTGAACTGATATTTGGGTTCAAGCTAGAGAGGTACAATACAATTGCTAACTCCTCACGATATTGACGCAGGCGTGTGACGTCAACTGTTAAGGGTTGATAGATATCTAACTCATCAAGTAGGGCACGGGGAGTAGCAAAATGGTCTTGAAGTGATCTGTCTCCTTGACATAAAGCAAACAATTGCTCATATATCTTGCAGACTTGAGATATGTTTTTCTCATGGTTGTATGTCAGATGGAAGATATCCCATATCTTTTTTGCGGGCTGCAGTAACATAACTCTTTGGGCAACTGAGGGCTCTATATTGTTCCTTATCTATGTAATTATAACTGCATCATCAGCTAACTAGTCCTCATTTGTATCAGATTTTAATATTTTATGTCAGAGGATGGATGGGTGAGATGTTTTGATTTTCTATGTGCCAAAAAAAACATATCGAAGTTCTGTGACCAAAGAAGATAGTTTGGGTTAGAGAGTTTCTTTGATGTACCACTCATATGCTTTACAAGGGAGTCACGAGAAACGATAAATACTACAACTGTATGATCTGAAAACAACCAAAGTATGTGAACTGGATTGCTCATCATGTGTGGATATGATGTATCCACACATACCAGAGATTGGAGGCACTTGGGAGGCTTAACACACAGTCGGAATTACCAAACGATGGTGCAGGAGGGGTTGGACTGCCCTTATGGACTGATTGGAACGGCCAAGAGCCTTCACCGGTGGCTAGACATACGTCGGTGAGGCTGTCTCTGGTTGGCGGCTTGTCGGAGGTGGACTGGAGTGGCTGCTGGCAAGACTGGAAGGGGCAGGAGGCGTTGGCAGCCTTGGATCCTAAGACAAGAGGCGTCGACGGTGCAGGACAAAGGTGTTGGAAGAGCCGATGGTCATGGACGGTGTTGTTGGAGCCATCAGAGCCGTCGGGACTGGTTGGAACTCAGGCTAGAATGGTCTGCTGGTGCCGAAAATGCCTGGAGGAGGTTAGGTTGGCATCGGGAGAAGGCCTGGTGGCGGGACGCGGGCTGGGGAGGGAGGTCGACGGCTGGCGGAGGCGGAAGTCTTGTTGGAAAAGCTGCTGTCGGCGGTGGAGAGAGAAGGTGAAAGAAACAATCTAGGTTTTGTGCCTAAGCTCTGGTACCATCTTAGATTTGGGTCATAAAAGTGTGATTAGTTATTCCATAGAGAAAGATTACACTAGGGATATTGGATAAATGGATATCCAATAACCCGTCTAACAGAAACAAAACAAAGTTCCACAGTTGGAACAAAGAGACCATAAATCCCAAAAACAAAGGCAAAAAGGGATATAAAGACATTCCCATTCTAGATTTTCACATATAATGAAATCCTTACTATTCTTTAAAATTAAAGGGGCAGACAAAGAAATGAAGGAACCAGAAACCAGAATAAGTGTGAAATTTGAGTATAAGATACACCATTGTGTGAATTAAAAGGTGGTATATTAAGATATTAATTTTTTAAAAGTGAGGTGCACAATCTTGTCTTCTAGTGTTTGAAAGAAGAATGCAGCATTGGCCTAATACTTGATTCAGGAATTGACAGGGAACTACCGGTTGTACTTGATAAGTTTTAAGTGTCAATATATTGGAAGTGGCATTTTCACAGAAGGCGTTGAAGGGATTTGTTTCCACTGAGGAGTAGGTCGCATATTTGTCTGAATTTGCATTTGTTGGTTTTCACTTTGCAGTGGTAATTTTTGCAGTATTTACTGGCATTTTAAAATTGCAAGATGTTTAAGACAGGGAATCCCATTTAAACTGAGAGCGAATGGTCTCCTTTCCAAGTGGTGCACAAATACCATAATTTGGAGGTAGTTTTTTGGCCAAGGGGACGCTGTTTCCTTTTCCATTCCTTCCAATTATATAGTCCTCATTTTGGGGATGTATTTTGCCTCTTTCAAATAGATAATAGGCAAAGCATTTAAAATGGATAAAAGACAAGCACGCATGTTAGGTTAGGCTAGGCTACACTAGATCATATGAAAGTAAGGGCGAGGCAGCTAGCTATGGAAGTTGTAAAACACATCTTAGTGATCCTTTATGAAAATTTTGCGTCCAACTCATATTTATTGCTTGAGGCATCTTTTGACATTTAGGTTTACGAAAGTACTAATAAATATTCATGCACATGACACTTGAATTTATCATCACCTGTTATGCTTGGTATTTGAGCATTGTAATTTTTTTATATCTTTTTTTGCAGGTGTAGCTTTTACTTGCATCCATGTGAAGGCTCCAATATTCAGGTCCTTACACAAGGAAAACTAAGTGCTCCCCGTATATTGCGTGTACACAAAGTAAGCTTGTTTTATCATCTGCTTTGTTGATATTATTTAGACTTTTTTTGCTAGTGCTATCCAGTGGCTTGGACCCGGACAAACAAATCACCCAACTCAAGCACATCCTTGTAATCTTTCTTGCAACAGCAGCGATGCCGTGATCCCACTATGTGTGGTTGGCAACATGAATCCATTCTCTTCCTTCTAAATTTTCCATTGTGATGAAATTACATTGACATGGGGTGTGGTGGATGTACTTGAGTAGTAATTTCAAAGCCTATAAATATTGTTAGCTTAAGGGTCACCAGCCTGATTATTTGAATCATGTGGAAGAATTTTTTTGTTTCTTGCATAAAGCTGTAAAGTATGGTATAGCTTCTGAGACATTTTCTTGCATGCTCTCATCAATGATAAATATACATTTTTTTCTTATGTTTTTCAGGTTGTTTCATATGTCATTGAGAAAATGGTTCTTGATAAACCTCTAGATTTAGAGCCAGGTCCAAATGGAGGACACCCACAGCCTCCATCATTAGGAGATGTCTCATTCTTTCCTGGAGTGAAACCATGGCAAAAAAAGCCTGCTATTGAGATCTTGTGTAACAATCAGGCAAGTTTTAGTTTTTACTGTTTGTCATTACTTTTCTTCTTGTTTATGATTATGCATAGCTGGTCTTTGGTTGTAAATATTTATTCTTTTACCTTTATGATTGCATGTTTTTCCATTAGGAGATAAATGAAAAACATATAGTTATGCATTCCCTGAGGGCTATTGATACCTTATTTTTTTTTCCTTCCAAGGTATTGATACCTCACTTATACGATATGGATACACCATTTGTACCATCAATAATAGAACTATGATGGTTGTTCATGTGCTCTAAGATTTCAGTTATATTCTAAAGCTAGGTCTAGCAAATTTTTTATCATATCGGGCTATGGAATTGTAACTGGTTGCAATTTACATTTTTTCCATAAACCATTAACACAAATAAATCGAATTTTGTAATATGATATACCTTTTTTAGTCACATTTTTCTGGTAGCATGTTTAAAAATCTTTTAGAACATGGTTGAAGTGGTTTTCACATGGTTCTTGGAGTAGGGTCTGTTAGAGTAAGAAAAAAGGAGGTATTGGGCTTGGAGACTTGCATTCTTTCAATTTGGCTCTTTTGGGGAAATAATTCTGTTGGTTGGGGATTGGAGGGGGATAGGGGGTCGATGTTGTTGCAACTAGTGGTGATTCGGAAATGGTATCAGGATCAGTGGCCTGGAGGTGTGGTTCATGGTAGGGGCGGTATCAGGGTATGGAAAGGGGTTTTGGAGGCAAAAGAGGCGGGGTGAGGTGTGGAGCTAGACCAACAGTCGGGAAAGGGTGTTGGACTCAATTTTGGGAGGATGGGTGGATAACCCTTCTTCAATAAATATTGCATTCCCTGTACTGTTCCTGGTTTTTGATACGCCTACTGCAGGATTGTTTGGGATATTTTATTCAGAGGGGAGCTTTGGGATACCAGACTCTCTGAGCTGTGTGCTCCTTGTTACTTTTGGATTCACATGGTTTAGGTCTGTTAGAGGAAGAGAATGAAAGAGATATTATTGATGAGTAGGGTTACACACACACACACATATATAGGAATCAATTTAAATGGATATCTAATTATCTTACTACATGTAAATGCATGTAACACTTCTCCTTAAGTTGGAGTATATATATCTATCATGTCTAGTTTGGTATAAAGAGAATCATAAGGTTCAATACTAAGTTCCTTTGTGAAAATATCTGTAAATTGATTACATGATTGCACGAAAGGAGTAGAAATAATCTTCTTCTTCATTATGTCTTGAATATAATGACAATTCACTTTTATATGTTTGACGTATTCATGAAAGATTAGATTGTTAGTAATATAGATAGCAGCCTGAGTATCACAGAGAAGTCAAGTCCTGTTAAAAGTGAACGGAATCACATCATCTCACAAGCAGTCTGTGTCATGGATCGACACTTGGATTCAACACTTGATCTGAAGACAACATTTTGTTTCTTACCGTGTCATGTGATAAGATCTAACATAAGAGTAATAATCGAAAATAGACTTTCGATCTCCTTTATCTTCTGCATAATAGTATGCCTCAATGCGTAAGTGGTTATTCTTTTTATAAATCAATCCTTTATCAAGAACTTTCTTAATGTTAAATAGCACTCGTAAAGTTCTCTGTCAGTGTACTATCTCTGGCTCATGCATAAATTGATCGAGTACAATATATGTAATATTTGGGCATGTGACAGTTAAGGTAAATCAGTTTTCCAATCTGGTGCTTGTATTTGCGAGTATCTTCTGAAAGTGGTAATGAACTATCTCAGAAGTCTAGGTTCTGATCAAATGGAGTGGTGTTTGGTTTGCACATTAGAAGATCTATCTTCTGCAAAAGGTCCAATGCATATTTCCTTTGAGACAATATCATCTTGTTCTTAGTGTAAGCAAACTTAATGTCTAAGAAGTACTGAGGGTTGCCCTTGTCTTTCGTAATAAAGTGTGTCTGTAAGTAGTTCTTTGTCTTGTGAATGTTTGTAATATCATTGCCAGTCAAAATGTTATCCACATATACAAGAAGTATCATACAGCTTCTATCAGCTCGTCTATGAAACATTGAGTGATCAACAGTACAACGTCGAAAATCATTGGCAATAACAATATTATTAAACTTCTTGAATCATACACGTGGATTCTGTTTGAGATCATAGATTACTTTCTTGAATAGACAAATCTGATGTTCTCCCTGAGCAATATACCTAGATGATTGCTTTAAAAACACTTGTTCCGTAAGATCATTGTATACGAAAGCATTCTTTGTATCTAACTAAGCTCCTAGGATTGATTTATAGCAATAGAGAAAATGACCTGTATGAAGTTCGATCATGTTACCAGTGAAAATGTCTCTGCATAGTTAACTCCATACTCTTATGTGAATCCATATGTTATTAGACAAGTCTAGTATATGTCCACCATGCCATCAAGCTTGTACTTGACAATAGACACCCATCGGTAAGCGAGCATATTAGTCTTTGCGGGTCTAGGAACCAGATCCATTTGTCATGTGACATTAATGTTTGTATCTTCTTATCCATAGTTATCTTCCAATGAGATGGCAAGAGAGTCTCTTGGTAGTTTTTGGAAAGTGATTTAGAAGAAATGGATAATGTAAAGGCAAGAAAGGCAAGGTGAAAGTTTATCATAGGTAACAAAAATTGAAATAAGGTGAGCAGTGATGGCACGTGTATTTTTTCGAAGGACAATCGGCATGTTAAGGTATGTGAGTGGCAGATCTGGAGACGTTAGACGTTGAAGAAGTAATAGTTAGAGATGATGGAGGTGGTGGTTGATGTTGATGATATACATGTAAAGGATGAGATACCTTTTTTCCATAATAATAGAGTCAACATTATCAGTATCAAGACTCCACTAAAGAGGATAAAGGGATTTTTTCTGATGAAAAGTAACACTATCAAACAAGCACTACGTTTCAAAGAAAATGATATCTGGAGACACAATATACTTACTAGTGGAAGGAATAAAACACCTATAATCTTGTTGAGTATGAGAGTATTCGATAAATACACATCGAATAGACTGTGAAGTCGATTTGTCAAGATTTGGAGTCAAATCCTAAACAATGGCAACACAATCAAACACTTATGGAGGAAGAGAAAAGATCTCCATGTCTAGATGTAGTCGTCATAGTGGAATTTCTCCCATAAATGGTGTAGATTGCATGCGATTGATGAGATAGGAGGCAATAAGAATCGTATTAGATCACAAGTACTTGGGAAAATGCATCTCAAGTATGTGGAGTGAGTTACATCAAGAATATGTTGATGTTTACGTTCAATAATATCATATCATTTTGCTGAAATGTGTGTGAATAAGTGGTTTGATGCATAATACTTCGAAACTCGTAGTAAGCATGAAGACTCATTTGAGAATGTTAAGTTTCAGGATTAGTTAAATAAGAAAATAATATGGAATGAAATGAGATGAAGAACAGAAAAATAAGACAAATACCCAAATTTACGTGGTTCACCCAAATAAGGGCTACGTCCACAGGACAGATAGGCTCCACTATTCTTCAGAGGATTACAACACAGACCAAGAGTACAACTCTTGTACAGCTCGTACTCACAGAACCTTACTGGAATACAACTCTGAGGATTACAACTCAGACACAGAGAACAGGAATCTCTATCTTCTCTCTTTTTCTGCTATCATAAAACACAGACCCTCCTCCTCCTTATATAGCATTGGAGGAGGAAGAAGAGG
>JAMKQA010015915.1:0-17803 GCA_024699735.1 Posidonia australis
TATGCGGAGGAGGGAGGCCATGTGCGGAGGGGGGGTGGGGGGTGAAATCTGCGAAGGGAGTCCGTTGGTAGGGAGTCTGTTGGTAGGGTGAGTCTGCGAAGGAGGGGGAGAGTATGCGGAGGAGGGAGGCCATGTGCGGAGGGGGGGTGGGGGGTGAAATCTGCGAAGGGAGTCCGTTGGTAGGGGGAGTATGCAGAGGACGCTCGCAGCGACGAGAGGAGGGGGGAGTCTGCGGGAGGAGGGACGCGACGGGAGGGGGGAAGTCTGCGGCAGGAGGCTCGCGTGTTTTTTCGCAAAAAGGAATGACTCTGGAATGGAATGGGATTCCTTAGGTTTTGAGATGGAATGAAATTCCCATCTTCAATAGGAATTTGATTCCCAAGAGAATGCTATTCCAATCCTTTTTTTTGTACCAAACATTAGAATTTCATTCTAATTTATTTTTTCATTCCATTCCCTTCGATTCCAGCCTTCATTTCAGCGTACCAAACGCACCCTAATAGTCCTTACTCTATTCTTAATTAAAATCATGTGGCCATGCTACTTGAATTGCATTGGCCACATGCAGCCTATTTTATCCTTGCCCTCGTTTTCATCTGTGGGGATCGAGGCTGTAAGTTAGGCCAGTTTGTAGGTTTTTCCCCTTTTTGTGTGATTCAGTTGGCAATTTGATGCTCTCATCATTCTTTCATGGGAATGTGATAAACTTTGTTAGATCATAAGAATTTCTTTTTGGTGTTTGATCCAGAAAGCTCCAGATTTGCAGTAATGGGTAGGTAGGATTGTCAATTATCATTGAGCAATTGTCTCTGTGAGTTTGTATTACATATAATTTCCATGCTTGTTCTAGTTTGCCTCGGTGACAGGGTTTCACGTGAACTACAAAAATCTTATCTCTGATGATGCCAAGGAATGAGCGAGTTACTCGTAATAATGTGGATGTTCCTTACATTATACATCCTCTACTGAAGTACTGGAATTATTTTACAAACTAAAGGTATCTAATGATTTAAATATCTAGCTTTTTTTTTGTAAACGGTAATTAATAATATTAATAAAGTGTAATGTCTTCCAAAGTATTGCAAAGTATTGCACCAACAAAATATACAAAACCAGAGTCACACAGCAGGTGACCAAAAAAATATGACAAAGTATCAATCAAACAAAAATTCCACTCTTAGAATACAGCAAGATATCAATTAACCAAAAGTTAATCAGATATGAGGATTGTCTTCCTGAAGAGCAGAAGTTCCAGTATCATACTCCGTCTCAAGTTGGGGATTATTGGGAACCAATAAACTTTGCTCCAAGTCCCTCTTTTGTTGGAAGGTTGATATTGCCCGTAAATTTTCACTCTTTTCAAAACCTGTGGCCAAAGAGTCTACCCAACAGTGAAACAGAGAAAGAATATCATTTATAATCATATTGGAGTTCTTATATATGCCCCTAAATATTCTATTGTTTCTCTCCTACCAAACAATCCATAGAACAACTGGAATTAAGGTATGAGCACCAGTTAAGGATATTTCAAATTTTAGCCCAGGGGGAATCACAAATAAGTCTTCAATAGAAAGAAATGCCGGATATATATACTCAGCAGTAAAGGCAGTCCATATGGACTGTGTAAATGGATAGATTAAAAATAAATGTTTAACAGATTCATAAGCATTACTGCAGAATATGCAAGATTCATTGCCATACCAACCTTTTTTCAGCAAATTATCCTTTGTCAAGATTTTATTGCAAAGTACTAACCATGCAAAGAGTTTGGTTTTCAATGGCACCCAATAATCCCAAATTTCATGCAAATATTTGAATCTATATCCACCATCATTTAACATATCATAGCATGATTTGACTGTGAAAATGTTACTGGTGGGTTTCCAAATTAATAAATCCTGTCCATCATTTAGTCTAACATTATTGATTATAATTAAAAAAATCTCCACCTGATCTTGTAATAGCTCAGAATCCTCAAGAGTCAAAGGATTAATAAATAGAGAATTAGGATCAACAGCATTAATTTCTAAAGTTTTAAAAATAGAAGCTTTTTTGTATCTAGTCAAATAATATATATATCTGGAATGCTGTCTTTCAGTTTCTCACCATTCCACCATTTGTTTTCCCAAAAAATGGTATTTCTGCCATTGTGTACCTGAAAATTCGTGAAACCATTAATAATATCAAAGCAGTTTTTGTGTTCCAGCCATAATGGTGAGGCTCTACCATTTGAAACATTAAGAATAGCCCCTGAGCCATTCCTAGCAAAGTACTTTGAGATGACAACCTCTTTCCATTTCAGTGAGTAGGAATTAGATAATAATTGCCAAAGCAACTTGCATTTTAAAGCCATATTGAAATGTGTCAAGTTAATGATGTCCCAACCTTTTTGTTCCTTTGATCTACAAATTGTTGTCCATTTGACAAGATGACGAACAGAATTTGAAGATAAAGAGTTCCATAGGAATTTGCTTCTTATCTTGTCTATTGCTTTTGTTACTCTAATAGGGAGGTGAAGAACTGAAAGATAGTAAGTGGGGATGACAGATAGCACTGAGTTTACCAAAGTAAGTCTTCCCCCCAAAGATAGGAATTTTGCTTTCTAATTTGATAATTTTTTTGTAATCTTCTCTATTATCGGGGACCAATCTTGGTAGTTAGGTTTCCTAAAATGTAGAGGCAATCCCAAGTATTTAATAGGTAACTTATTAATGCTACATCCCAGGATTTGAGAAGCCCTTTGAGTGAAGTCCTCAAAAACTCCCGATCCAGTGATTGATGATTTATTGAAGTTTATTTTCAGTCCTGAGTAGGATTGAAAACAACATAGAATTCTCTTAATATTCACTAAATTTTCCTCCTCAACAGACAAAAAGAGGATTGTGTCGTCTGCATATTGAATATTCAATATATTAGGACCACCATTAGGTAGTTGTATTCCTGAGATTAGATTGTTATCAATTGCAAGTGAAAGCATCCGATTTAGCACATGTGTAACCACAATAAAAAGAAATGGGGATAAGGGGTCACCTTGCCTTAGCCCATTAGATGCCTTAAAGTATCCTTTAGGAGAATCATTAATTAACACAGAGAATTTAGCATAGGAAATGCAAATTCTGATCCAAGTAATCCATTTGTCACCACAACCCAGCCCTTTAAGAGTCTCCAATAAAAATTCCCAGTTTACATTATCAAACGCCTTTTCGAAATCTAATTTCAGGACCAATCCCGGAATGGCATTCACTTTCATGTAATGTAAAGTTTCCTGGGCAACTAGAAAGCAATCACCGATGTACCTCCCTGCAAGAAAAGCACATTGAGAGTTATCGATAATCCTGTTTATAACAGGATTGAATCTAGTTGCTAATGTCTTAGAAATGATTTTGTAAAGACTATTAACCAGACTAATGGGTCTGAAGTCTTTTATCTCCTTAGCTCCTTTTTTTTTGGGAATAAGAGATATAAAAGTCTGGTTGATATGAATCAGATATTCCATGTCATTAGTGGAATGAAGATTGTTGAAAATTTCAACTGTCATCTTTCAAAATATCCCAGAAGTGTTGGAAAAAGCACATTGAAAAGCCATCAGGACCAGGGACTTTTTCCCCTGGTAACACTTTTACACTTAGTTGGATCTCTTCCAAAGAGAATGGACTTTCCAAAATATTTGGATCAGGAATTTTGGTTGGCACCAAAGTGTCCCAATCGAAGCAAGGTATTGTTCTCTTTTTTTAATTAAATTGCCTAGTAAAGTGCTTCTCAATTTCTTTACATATCAAGGATGGAGATTGTTCCTGAATGCCATTAATAATTAGGGAATGAATCGCATTAATTCTCCTTCTATGCTTTACCATATTATGAAAAAATTATGTATTAAGGTATCCTTCCTTAAGCCATTGGATTCTGGATTTCTGCTTTCAATATGCTTCTTGTTCTTGTAGGAGTATGTGATATTCATTTTTAAACTCCCTCAATTTCCTTTTCAATAAAGCTGAAGTGTTATGGTATTCCATTTGTGAGTCAATGTATGTAATTTGTGTTTCTACCACATTGAGTCTGTTTTTCCTCTGTTCCCTAATAGGAGCAATCCACAGGTTGATATGTTTTTTCAAATATTTTAATCTATATGTGAATCTAGCCACAAGAGAGATAACAACACATATGCCTAAAGACTTGTACCAACAATGTTCTACAAAACTGGAGAATCCCTCCATTAAAAGCCAAGATTTATAATATTTGAATGGTGGAGGGCCCCAGTCATATGGGATTGTATTAAGTATGATTGGTATGTGATCAGAAATAACTCTGGATTTCCCCAAACAATAAGAATTGGGATATTTATCTCCCCAACCTGTTGTGATTAAGAACCTATCCAATCTGACCATGGTGGGAAGATCTTGAAAGTTCGACCAAGTGTATTTACTGTTATTAGGAGGGAAGTCAATTAAACAACGATTTTCAATGAATTCATTAAACTCTTTCATATGACAGAGTATACCACCCTTTGATGAGTGTTCAAAGGAATACCTTAGCATATTAAAGTCCCCTCCTATCACCCAATTAGAATCGACTTTGTTGCCAATGGTATCCAATTCTTCTAAAAAGTTTTTCTTTAGACTTGGAACACATGGCCCATAAACACCGGTAAGCCACCATTCAAAGAAGGTAGAAAAGACCATCCTATGAGAATACCCCTAGAGGCACCCAAAGAAGGTAGAAAAGACCATTGAGTGAGTTTACCTCCACCAATATAATTCAAAGTAGTGGGGGGTAGGGTCTCAAGCTTAGTCTCACTAATAATGAGAATACTACATTTATTTGATTTTATCAGACTTCTAATAGTCCTTTTTTTAGCACCACTTCCCATTCCCCTTATGTTCCAAGCTGCTATTATCATTTAATTACACTGAGATATGGAAACAGAAGCAAAGTTCTCAAAAATATTGGGATCCTCAATTAGATATTGACAATTCAGACCTTGGTCATTTCTGACCAAATTATAGAAAGATTTAACCTCAGGTATAGTCTTAAAAGTAATTCCAATCTTTTCAGCAAATCTTTTGAAATGATCATATGAGTCCCAAGTAAGAACATCATGTAATAAAGTACCAGCATTATCTAAGTAATCAGAAATTGAATTCTCAGTAAAGTCAACAGGATTGCATGCATTAACAGGATTGCATGTGTTAACAGGATTGCATGTATTAACAACAGCCACAGGATTGCATGTGTTAACAGGATTGCATGTATTAACAACAGCCATAGGATTGCATGTATTAACAGGATTGCATGTGTTAACAGGATTGCATGCATTAACAACAGCCACAGTTTTTTGCAAAGCAACAGGATTGCATGTATTAACAGGACTGCATGTATTACAGTTGAAATTACAAAAATTACCTGGCGCATGTATGGGTGTTGGTGAGCGTGGATCAGTCATAGCCTCACTAGTTCCTCCCAAGTCATCACTTTCCAAGCAATCATAAACAGCAAGTACTTTTTTGAATTTGAATAAAGAAAGATTCATTGCCTTTATTTCAGATTCTATAAACTTGGAAGTTTCATTCTCTCCAAGGTTAGGAGAGACTATTGCAAGAATATTGGGAGTATTTACTTTCCTAGGGGAAGAGAAGGATGGGATAGGAAGGATACCAGCAGTCTTAGAAGTTGACAACAATTTTGGACTAATAGGTCTAATCCAAACATTCTTTCCTGATTTTGCATTTGTATTCCCTCTATTACCCCTCCATCCTTTATTATTTTTAAACTGCTTCCTTATTGGGTTCAATGCACTAGAACTAAGATATCCAGAATGTGGTTTAGTAGGCCAACCATGGGTCTTAAATACCTTACGGCTTTAGATTGGGGACTTTATGTTTGCCAAATGATGTTTCAAGGCTATTTTGAGGGAAGACTGAAATTTGAAAAGGAAAGCTGGTGTCATGGTTTAGAATCTCATAAATTTGTGTCTTCAGTTCCTTTTTGTGCAATCAAGCTGTCCAGGTTGTACATATGACTGCAATAACATGCAGCTCAGACCAAGGACTACCAAACTCTGCAAGGGCTCAACCAGCTGACAACCTAGCCGTGGATGCTGTTTCTTCTAGGTAAAGTTTGATTCGTGGACCCGACACAACATGATATGACAACGTGATAAAGTTTAATAATAATAGTTTTTTGTTATTTGTAAATATTTATGTAAATCATGGTTAATGAATATAATTTTATTCCAACATGAGTACTACATAATTCAATAAGATTGCAATCTATTTAATCCAATCATTACGTGTTTAACATTAAGTATTACTAAGCATATTAATATCAAATTCCATCAAAATACATCTTATCCATATTTAAAGTAATGATATTATTAATAATTAATCATAATGTTACCAAAATACAAAACATATTGTTTTGTTTTTCTTGGTAATTTTTGGATTCATTGAAATAAAATTAACATACTATAGACTCCAAGGAGTACCTAAGCGAGCTCCAACAGATGAAGTAGCTAGAGCAAATAGCAAGACCTAAACAACAATAACGGACGAAACATAGTGAGAGTCTTAAACACATAAAATGATAAGAAGGTAATGTACGACGCCTTTCAAACCATAAAAGAAGATAAAAAGCTCCCAACACAATCAATTTATTCAAGAAATATTGTTGAAAAAAAATATGATAAATACGATAACACGATTAGCCTAACACAATAAATACACAACGTGATTCATTAGCAGGTCTTTTCATTATTATATGTTCTATGCATGTGTTTGTAATATGAGAATTCCATCGTCAATTTAAAATTGTCCTTAAACATTACATATTTAAAAAAATGTCATCACAATTTTTTTTGACTTAAAAGTCTTAGGGTATATTTGATAAATATTCTAAAGACTCTAATTCTACAAGAATATAATTTGATGTATGATTTTAACCAAATAGAATTGACATAACAGATTCTGCATAGAATACCATAAAGCCGGCAATTCAGATTCATGTGTATTTTCAACTAAAGAAATAATGAAACATAAGTTCTATTATGGAATAATCTACTTGATTTTGTGATAAAATGTAATTTTTAAGTTGATTTGTCTTTTACATTTACAAGAAATACAATAACATAGTATAGAATCACTATTATATACTTTATATTTAAATAAATAAAGAATCACTATTATATACTTTATAAATAAATAAATAAATCTAAAATTTGAATTTCCAACTAACCAATCAAATAAGATTTTTTTAGATTTACTTAAGTATAAGAAAAATAAGATTCTAGCTTAATTTAAAACACCTAAAATTTTTACCAAACGCATTGTTAGCTTAAGATAAGACCAAGGACATCACAACGACTATCCAAAAATAACAAATATTAATAACTTCTCCGGCTCAAAATTGGTTTTCTAAACCAGGAAATCCATGAATCCTCACTCTTGTTGTTCAGTTTTGGTTTTCTAAACCACTAAACTCCTCTTTTTCTTACTCTTTCTCAAGATGGAGGGTGAGAGAGAAGGATGCCAATGTTTATGATTTGAGAACCATGACCTCAATATATAGAAAGCTATAATTCTACATATTTCCAATTTGACCCATCAACAAATGGGAATATGTTATAATGATCTCTACACATGTTAACCCACATCATTTAAGATGTTAATTTGTTCAATCTAAAAAACCAAATAGGTCATTACAATGAATCTAATTAAAAAATAAATTACAATACTTTAATTGATTTTATATTGACTCATATTTTATTAAATTTAATCAAACAAAAATTTAAAAAAAGAAGAAGAAGAAATAATAATAAATTATATAGATTAGATTAATAAGAAGACCATAGTTGATATTAAATTAACAACAACAATCCAATTACAATACACTAGTGCAAAGCCAACGTAGTTGTATATCATTGATCTGTTGATTCTTCCTCAATGATTGATGAGATTCTTTTTTTCTTTTCTTTTTTTTACTACAGACATGATAACTGTAGCATAACAATTAATACTCTCCTCCAAAACCCAAGCCCCCACCCATTCCACCCGATTCTCTTACACCACAGCTTCCTCCCCTCCAGCGTAACCCTAAACTCCTCCCCCTCAAAACACACGCCGCCACCCATTCTCTCCCTCTCGCGCACCACCACTTCCTCCCCTCCAGCAGAATCGACGCCGCGAATGGCTTGCACGATCGACTTCCGGTGCCTGGACGAAGGCCTGGGTGGGCAGAGGAACAAGCGGAAGTCGCCAATGGACTTCGACGACGCCACCACCACCGTCCCATCCAAGCGCCCGGCCCTCCCTTCCCTTTCCGAGCCCAACAAGCCCGCCTCCTTCGGCAGGTTCACCTACGACGGCGTCATCGCCGGTAAAGTCTCGGGTCGGAAGTGGAAGCATCCCAGGACCCAGCGCTCGTCCGCCTGCAAAGTGACGGTGAAGGGCAAGCCCTTCGAGGAGAGGGAGAGGGATAAGCAGATCAGGAAGGCGTTCAGGGAGAGGAAGGAGGAGCTGAAGGAGGAGATCAGGATGCACAAGGTGGAGAAGAGGGAGAGGAAGGAGGAGAGGGAGAAGAGGAAGAAAGAGAACGTGCTCAGGTCCGGGACGAAGCTGCAGAGGATCACCAACCCCAAGACCTTGCAGAAGATTGCCAAGAGCAAGCAGAAGAAGCTGCTCAGGGTTGTGGCCGATGACATCTTTGACAAGAACAAGAACAAGGCTGGAGGTAAGTGAGTAGTAGTAGTTGTTGGGGGAGAAATTTTGGGTCTTGGGTTTTGTCTGGAGTTAGTTTTTTTGGTTTCTGAGATTTGCTATATTGCTGTTGGTTTATGTTCTGCTTCATACGGTTGTTTCAAATATTGTATTTTGCCTCTTGGGTAATGTTTATATTGGTCAAATTTGTGTTTGGGATCTTTGGAAGGTGGACAAGTACTGGGTTTTTGGGTGTTTAGATGACCCCTTGTGCTTTGTTGCTCATGGGAACAAATTGCAGCCAATAGAAAGTAGAAAACGAGCACATTCATTTGTTAAGATTACATTTTGATCTTCAATTTTGCATGATTGCTGGGGAGCTATTGAAGTTTGGATTCTGAACAGTAGTTTTGGAATGCTTTGCCGAACAAGTTCATTGGCCCCAGTATTGAGATTGTCACTACCATGTGTTTGTACTCTGATCATTAAGAACTGCAATTTTGCGACTACCAGAAAGAGCAATAACAGTAGAATCAGCTGAGTAAATAGTAGTAGGTATCAACATAATCAGGTATGCAATTTTTAGCTCTAAAAGCTTGAGATTTCCATCTCTGTCAATGTTGTCACCATTTTATAATCAGCGGGACTCCAGCATCTCTTCTAAATTGTTTATTGAGCATATGAAATACTCAAGTACACATCTTGATTCCATTATGTTGACCGAGGAAGTTTTGAAGCATAACAGTAGTATTGTTGCCAAAGAAGATGCTTGATTTTCCATGGTTTAAATATATGCGAGGATAAAATGGACTGTTTAAATTTCAGCGATGTAACAGATAACCAACCAATCAACCATTACAATAGAAGATAACTTGTCCTGGAACTTTAAGATTTTGCATTGAATTATTCTTCTCACATTCAAACGCTTGCCTTAGGGAGAAAAATATTCATCTGAAATGTTACTTGAGCATGCTTTAAAGAGAAAATTAATCACCACAAATATCGTCGTCCAAATTCAAATTAAAATCGTTTGATTTCACAGTAAAGGAGCTCTTCCAAATCCAGAATTGCATTGATCTACCATGTGGGAAAAAACTTGTTTTCGTCGTAGTGGTGGGTTCAAACTCAACTTGATCTTGTCTCTTGAATAGGGAGAAATGTTTCTGGTCCTAATCATATCATTTAATAAACCAATTAGTAATTTAGGAGGCACCTGAACACCGATGCATGAGCTGAACAACAGAGTAGATAGACGGAAACAAACGGCACATCATCTGTTTATAGAAAGACTGTACATGTCTGACGTTTGTATATAAAATCCAGCAAACAGCATATAATTTATTTACGCTGCTTCTACCCAATGACAAAGGGAAGTACCAGTGTCTCTTTTTCATCATCATTATTTTTATACAATCACCATTGCATGGAAGTAGATTTTATAGACATCCATTCGATTGAAACTAATCGCACCCAAGAGTGATGAGATGTCTCATGAGAAATGCTAAATAAGTACGAAATTTATTATTTAAAAAGAGAGAGAATGAATCTGATTAGTTCATCGTTTTCTGTTCATATCCTGTGATTATAAACAAAGACATATCAGCTATAACTTGAAAAATTCTCCTCAATATTGAGAATTCAGGAAATGCGGCATTACCTTTACAATAGGATTGTTTCTTTTTTGAAATCGGTAAGTTGCTATTAATATTTCTCCTGATTATGTAAACCACCACCAAGAGACAAAATAAGTTCAGAATTACATGCCTCATAGAACAATAAGTTCCAATCAAAATTAAAATGAAGTAACAATCAATGTTCATTTGACTAACACAAAGTTTCGACAAAATATAATATACACAGTACACATAGATTAACAGAATATTAATCACTACATAAAATGATCTCTAGTAGGATCAGAAAGGGTCTGAGGTTATCCAACCAATGTAATAGAGGAAGTAGAGGTTTATGGAGTTGATTGTGTCTGCTCTAATTTCCAAGATTGTTGCATGTTACATCCAGAATCCCAAACATCTCCCTTGCATCAAACCTAGTTCAAGCAAGAAATCAAACAACAAACGATTTTAACTCCCCCCTTGAAATCAAACGACACCCCTGACTTTTCCTTCACTCCCAGTGTAGCACACAAATGACGAGACTTTGACGATGAAATGAGTGACTGGAATCTGAACAACAGGCTGCCAACGAATTTTGGAGGCAAGTCTGCAAGTACAATGTTATAATTTAATTGCACACAGCATCCTGCAAGGCTGAATAGCTTCCACCATTCACTTCTGTGTATATCTAGGTCAATGATGAATGTGTAAAATAAGAGGTGCATCACAAGTGAGACCTTTTTATTGATTTATTTATCTCACCAGTAATCGCCACATGAGCATATGCCATCTCTAAAATGATGGAACCTACTTGAGTCCCTCACCGTGATCTCCCTCTTTACAATCTTTGAGATTATCTTAATGGCAGCATGACAATCAGTGCACACGCGGAGGTTCTTCATCACCCGTATTGGTGTTTCAACCGGAGTGTGTACCAGTGCAAAGGCTATTGCCAATCTTTCACTGTGATACTTCAAGGACTCTACCTTAAGCTCTTCTTCCACATTTTGAAGAGTACAACTGGTGTCGGGACGGTACCCTTCCTTATCCATCTTCTTGTTCAATTCATCCAGCATTGCTCTCATTTCCTTTTCCTGTAAGTACGTCTTGTCATTAGCTGAAAAAGTGTAGATTTTCTGTTTGATGCCAATCCAACTGTATGCAGGCTCTTTTCTCACTCCTTGATCCCTCATTGATTTCTTCACTTTACGGACATCTTCCCATTGACCTGCTGCTGCATAAATATTCGACATAATAACATAAGGAGCTGCATCTTTGAGTTCCATATTGAAGAGCTTTTCTGCAGCCTGCTTTGCCAATTTTTGATTTCTATGTATCCTGCAAGAATTCAGAATCGAAGACCACATTATCTGATCTGCCTCAAATGGCATTCGATGGATCAATCTCATAGCCTCATTAAAACGTCCAGCCCGTGCCAATATGTCTACGACACAAGCATAGTGCTCTTTTTTCGGTTTAATGTTATAGCACTTGGTCATCAAATCAAAGTAATACAATCCTTCTTCAACAAGACCACAATGACTACATGCAGAGAGGATGTTGAGGAATGAAACAGAGTCTGGATCAAGACCCCACTGAAGCATCTGCCTGAAATACCTGATGGCAGCCTTGCCTTGCCCATTCTGTGCATAAGCTGAAATCATGGCATTCCAAGAGACAATATTGCGTTCTGGCATCTCCCCAAACGTTCGAATTGTTTCTTCCAAGCACCCACACTTTGCATACATATCAAGGAGTGCACTCCCGGTGAAAACGTTTGACATGTGCCCGGATCTGATTATGCATGAGTGCAGCTGCTTTCCTAGCTCCAGTGATGCCAAACTTGCCGAAGCTCTTAGAATGCTAGAAAAGGTGGATCTATCTGGGTGCATTACTGTGACTTTTCTCATCTGACTAAACAATTCTAAAGCTTTTTCATAAAAACCATTTTGAATGTAACCAGAGATAATTGCAGTCCATGATACTGTGTTTCGATCAGTTGTGTTCCTAAATATTATATCTGCTGTCTCCAGTTCCCCACACTTAGCATACACATCCACCAGAGCATTAGCCACTGGCAAGTCTGATGCTACCTCAGTCAGAACTGTGAGAGCATGAATTTTCTTGCCCATTTTAATATCAAACTCGCCAGCAGCAATGCTCAATAGACTGGCAAAAGGAAATAGCTTTGGATCGACAGATGTATACCTTAATTCACGGAAAAGGTCCAAAGATTCCTCATTTTGTTCATTCCTAACAAAGCCTGAGATCATTATGTTGTAAGAGACATTGTCCACTTCTTGCATCTCAGCAAAAAGCTTCCTTGCTTCAAGCATGCATTCATTCTTTGAGTAGAAATCCAGCAACGCATTGTTCACAAACACATTCCAAGCAAAATTTGCCTTGATCACAGAACCATGAATCTGTTTCCCAAGACCCATATCTCCGATTCCGGTGGCGGCACTTACAACACCTGAAAGAGTGAAATGCGAGGGCCTCAAACCAAAGTCCTGCATTTCAAGGAAAAGATCCAACACTTGGGCATACAACCCTTCATTGCAGTAACCCGTCAACATCGCATTGAACGTCACCGTATCTTTCCCGGCAATCGCATCGAAAAGCTTCCTGGCAGAATCAAGAAGACAACACTTGCAGTACGAGTCCACCAACGTGTTGCAAAGCATGAGGGTAGATTCCCATCCCAATTTCACAACCTGACCATGGACCTGAACAACCAACCTCGCCGCATCCGCAGCACCACACGCTCCAAGAACAGCCGCGAGCGTCACATGATCGGCCTGGGTCCCCGACCTCATCATCTCCCTAAACAACTCCGACGCTTCCAACGCCCGATTCGACTCCACGCACCCGCCAATTACGATGGTCCACGTCACCGCCGTCCTCTCCGACAACCCATCAAACAGCGTCCGGGCTTCACGAAGGTCGCCGACTCTCACGTACCCGGAAATCATCTTGTTGACGGTGTACGCGTTCTTCAGTGGCATTTCGTCGAACAGCTTCCGTGCTTCCGAGACGTGCCCGTCTTGGAGTAGGTGGTCGAGCTTGTGATTGACATGGCACGTTCTGGGATCGAAACCGGTCTTGACGAGATAGGCATCCACGTATTTGAGGTTGGAAGGGTTGGGTGGGGTTCTGAGGGTGAGGGTTTTGGAAGTGAGGGAGAAGATGGAGTGCAGTGTTCTGGGTTTGACTGGTTTCATAAGAGTAGTTCACCAATGGATTCTGAAATGTCATACGAGAACAGGTGAGTGAGTAGAAGTGGGTGCATTTCCATTTGGGTACACCTTACGTAATATATAACCCTAGAATTAGTTGATCCCCTGAGGCTTAATTTTCCATTAAAGTAAAATAAACGAAACATGATATTAAGGTGTGTAAGGTTACCGACTCACAGTTATACATAGAGTTCAATCTTGGTAACTTATGCCTACTCTTACATATTTGAAGTTTAATTTGGAAAAAAGGTTCAAATCTTTTTACACACAGCAGTTCTTTAAGAACTCGAGAAGAACCCAGTGAACGTTTCAAAAGAGTCCATTTATACATACATCAATGGATTGTGGAGATTGGAGAAGCTGGACTACCCCAATCATTCAAGAATCAGAGAGGATCTCAATCGCACATTGGATGAGCCTAGGAAGTTCTTTAAGAACAAAGAAATGCTCAAACAAAATATAACAAACTAGTTAAAATTTTCTAGTATGAATTTAGCAAGAGGGATAATGCTTCATGCAAATTGACTCAAGAGAATAATTTGTATCTGTAAGTAGTCGGTGGCACTTGCTCCAATTAGAACAAATCTGTGTGTCTTGTGATACAGATCGTTTCCCTTCAAAAATTGCGTCACCCCAAAACATAACACTAATAGTATCGTCAACTTGTTAATAGTTTTACTGTTCTGAATCCAACGAGGCTCAAATGATGCCTCTTGAGAAAATTTGACAGGAAATTTCCCATTTCACGCACCAGTCAGATGTTGAGAAACAAATTCATTTCTCATTCATTAACAATTTCTTCTAAAACCAAATATTGAAGAGCAATGGAGTATTTGGCAGCTGCCTTCCTTTGTGGTTGTCTGCATGACGTGCTGCTTTCCTTCAGAATAAATGAGCTTGACTTGTCACCTTCAACAGGAAATTATAATCTCACAAGTTCAGGAATATAGATCAAGTCGAAGAGGTAAATTAAAACAATTTTTTCTCCAACAGGAATTATTCATTTGGTTCATAGAAAACAAACGGCATTGGACACCACTAGTTTAACCCCGTTTAGGCATGATAGAAAGGAAACATGTAATTGACAACGTTTACTACTTAAAATGAGTGTTTTTGGCTTCAATATCTCTTATTCGATCTTATACAGAATTAGTTATTGTAATAAACGTAAGGTAAAAATAACTGGGTATACTTGTTTCATGTCTAATTATAGGTACATCAAAAATGCATTAGAAGTTTAATCATGATTATATATTGGCAAAAGAAAAGAAAAGAAAAGAATTATTTCAAGGAAGAAACAAAAGTTATCCAAAAAAATTATAACAAACAGAACAAAAGGAATAATGCTAACTTAATAATATGTGGTATTCATTGCAAAATAGACCTACATAAATTGTTCATAAAGCCAACTTCTAGATGGAATTAGCACCACATACCTTTAATAGTAAATATACATGGAATCCATCTCTTGTATATGAATAGTGATCTTGGGCTGTCCCCTTGGTATGTATCAGCAAGCAGAAGCTTGCAAAATGCCATAGGCTGCCTTCCCTCACTTGGCAAACAAAATAGGAATAACGCTTGTAGATCAAAAGAGTATCATAAAATTCAAAAGTCTTGATTCAGCATGGTTTAAAAGCTTACTTTGCTTGCGTTATTGCATCTCTACATAAAGCTAGAGTTCGTGCCATAGCTAAATCTCTACCTCTTGGATTACCATATCTGTATTGGCAGTTCCTGAAGATCACATGATAACATGTACTTGTTATGGTTTTATGCAGCTGGAAGAAAAAACGAAATGCATAACAGTAGTCAAAGAACAGTTTGCCTAAGCAATATACTAAAATGTCTAGTGCGCAGTTTACCATAAACTTACATACTTGTTTGAGACATGGATTTAAAAAGTAAAAATAGCAAAATGACCTCTTATCTTTGCACGAACACTGTATAGGAACAAGCTTACTTATTTTAGGTTACCCAATTACTCTTTTGCTATGATTGTATAAACCTGATGTGTCATAACATATTAGCCATAATGGCAACATAATTCTTTGTCCTCTTTCCTTGCAAATAAGCAAGGTGTGATTTAGAAAATTGCATTTACGAAAAGGTATACTGGTAGTCGTGCAAAAGATCAATAACTAGCAAGATTTCCACTCTATTCTAGCAGTAGTGAGAAGTCTAACTCAACAGCTCAATTCGTGAAGTTTGGGGGACATTTTACTCACTCTCCAAGGTTGAACAAATAGATGCTTATTCAGGTGGAAACTTGATTTCAATATGATTATTAAAAAACATCCTTTCAAGTGCACAGGAAATAATTTCCTTCCATTTCACTCATTCTAAATGAGAGCAAAACAATTTGTTGTCTGTCATCAAGGAAGCTATTTGCCAACAAGCATGGTGTATGCTCTTTCTGATTACTTCCTTGCAAAAAAATATAAGGCTCAGGTAGGTTGACCAGAGAGAATAATAAAACCTTTTGGTAAGCTTTTATGAAAAGTATAGTATGTCTTTATAGCTCAAAGAGTGGCTTGTAGTCAAGTTTTACGCAGTGGTACCAGACTAGCTAGCATGACAAGATAATACCTGTCATTAAAAAACTCTCCAAAGCCATCAATAATAACCGCTGATGGAAGGGTGTTGTGCAAATGAAAAGCAGCAAAGTATTTCTTAATTCCTTCGTCATCTTCAACATACCTGCAGGCATCCCAGCCATCAACTTAACAAATATAAGCAGATGCTATTGATTTCCAAAACTGATATGCATATTCCACATGGTAAATACATAAACTATAATTTCTGATGCATTTCATTGTTTTCAATTGACATGTGAAGGGATTAAAAGAGTTTCTCTGCTAATACTAGTAGTGTACCATTCAGATTATGCTTATATTCCATGTTCAAACGCACCAAGGAACTTATACCACTCTTATGTAGCAATTCAGGACAGGATCAGACTATAAAGCATGGATTATATAGATTTTTGTGTGATAAAGTTACATCTTCTCTCTTAGTTCTGGTTAAAATCGCCCAAAGCGTAAGCAAAACTCATGCAAGATTCAAAACAAAAGATCATTTTATTTTTGGGCCAAGTATTCATAAAAAATGGTTTTAAAGGTTCATTTCAAGGGTATATTAATTTTCATAAGGAACTTTAGGCAGTAAGAATTCCCATTACTCAAGTTAACATGGCCTTAGCAGATAACTAATACAAGGAACATATATAGAGTTGAAAAGAAACAAACTATGCATATTTCACGCACAACACTGGTGAATAAAATTATTACTAAGATCCCGTTTGGAATTGCTTTTGAATGACTTTTGGGTGGTTAGCTTCTGACAAACCATGGAAAAACACAGTAGCAATTTCAAACGGAGTCTAGTTCTTCTACTTCTCACAGAAGTCACAACTTCTAGACGAAGGAAACCATGGTTGGAGGGAACTTCTGATAGAAACTGGATAATAAAGTATGTAACTACAATACTAGCATTATTATTTTTAATAAATTACTTGAAAAGAAAGAAAGGAAGAGGAATAAGGTTTGCAAATGGTAGATATGTATTTTAACTTTTAATAAAATCTAACTTCTACTAATAGACCTTTATTTGTCAAATAAGATTTTTAAAAGTAACTTAGAATCTAATTTCTACGACAACTTCTAAAAGCCAGTTTCTAGAAGAAAAAAAATCAGAATCTCACCTCCGCATTTAAGAGGTTCCAAACGGAATCTAAGCACCTCAAGCCTATGTGTGTCCTCAAAAAGGCTGCTTCAAGCATACCCCCAAAAACTTCTTTCCAAGATCAAAAGGTACTTCATTACCTAATAATCAATTTTCAATCTACTGACAAGACTATGACTCAAATCTAATCAATACGTTATTCAGGTCTTGCCAACCAGTTGATTAGTATAACTTATAACCGAAACAGTGGCAATAGCATTACATGTTATAGTCATCTAAACCTGTAAATGATTTTCACAACAAACAGCTTCAATACACAAAAAGGCTTCTTACTTCATCATAATACGTTGAAACACCTCCGAAGATGGATCTACACCCTGCATGACACAAACATCAAACTGCCCAAAAATCACAAAACACATACTAACAGCGACCCATAGCTGAGTTTCATGATCATGCCTGGGACAAAAGAGGGGGATTTGCCTCCAATCTCTGCCTATTGCAGATAAACACAACAGTCCCGGAGTTCTCCGAAGCGCAGTTGAATGCAAACTGGAACAACAGAGAGGTCTTTCCACTGGAA